>VMRK01000426.1:0-44903 GCA_016801395.1 Leptodermis oblonga
GACTCGTTGCCCTCCATTGACTCAGTCAACAAAAAAAACTCCTAGAAAAGACAAAATTGCCCCCGAGTCTTCTTCTTCCTCTCCCTTTCCCAGAATTTTTTTTTCCTTCTTTTTTTCTTTTTTCTCTCTTCTTCCCCACTTGAAGGTGACGGGAAGTTTCAGATTTCCTTCCTCCTACCCCCCGCCGCCCCTCCTCTCTCCCACCCCCGCCGCCCCTCCTCTCCCCTATAATGAAACCCAGCAACTGGGTTTCATACAGCAACTGGGTTTCATTATATGAATCCCAGTTGCTGGGTTTCATATTCATATAATGAAACCCAGTTTTCATTCCAGCGGGTTGGTTAGATGTTCTTGGAATTGTTCTTGTTTGGCTCAGGTATGTAGTAATTCTTGTTTGTTCTTGAAGGAGGAAACTGAAAATTGGAATTTGGAATTGGAAAACTGGAATTATAGAGTTGGAATCGGGCAGAAGAAGAGAAAAAAGAATAAAGAAAAAAAGGAAGGAAAAAAAAAAAAAAAACCGGAATCGATTTGATTTTGCGTTTGTGTTGAAATCGATCTCATTTTGCGTTTTGCGTAGGTGTAGAGTTAGCCTTAATTATAAGGATCCCAATTAATGATTCAGATTCAGAAGGTGATATCCATCAGATGCAGATTATAAGGATCCCAATTGGAATTGGAACTGAAACTGAAAACAAGAAGGGAAACAAAAAAAAAAAAAAAAAAAATTCTGGGAAAGGAGTGGAGGAAGAAGAAGACTGGGGGGCAATTTTGTCTTTTTAATGAGTTTTTTTTAGTTGACTCTGTGTGGGGGGGGAGTAGTGATTAAGCCTTTTTTAAATGCATCATTCTATTTCAAAATCTTATTATCTATTATATCAAATCAGCAACTGTGGGGAAGAACGAAGTAATGAGTCTCTTGCAAAGTCATGTCAACTTGCATTTTAAATAAAAAGAACTAAAAGAGATAGGAATCAAATTCCCAACATCTAAGTGGCCCGCTATGCGCTACAGCCATTAAACATTAACTCGTTTATTTTCTATCGTACCTAAGTGGGATTATATATACTCCACCATGCACAATGATTAGTGTTTTTCTTTAATTCCAAGCTATTATTTCTTTATTATATAGGAGATAAGAACTGTAAGGAGGAAAATAATGAAGCTGGGACCTCTTGCATATTCTGAACCCTATTTAGACTAAGGAGATAGAGTACCAAACATGTCTAGCTTAATTGGCAAAAACATGTGAGGTACCATTTACCGCAGCGGGAGGTCCTGGGTTCGAGTCCGGCGGACAACAACTTAAGGGGACTTTCCCTGCAAATTTAAGGGGTTGACGGGGTTCGAATCTGGGCTTCCCGTTAGCACCCTTTATAGCCCTCAGGGGCTTAGCTCAGTTGGTAACTTGGCAGCAGATTGCAGCCAAGGACGCAGGATCGAGCCCTGGCAGCCGCAGTGTGGGATTTTCATCCCCCCAATGTGGGGGGTGGATCCTTGTGGGCACCAGGCACTGGTCCTCCTGCCAAGGTTACCGCTGAGTCACCCTGATTTACCTCCCACACGAGGCTCATGGGGCTGGGCGGTGTGGGCCCTGCGGGCGAGGGATATCGCCTTTTGCAGCCAAAGACTAAGGAGATAGAGCAATTTACATTTAATTGGTTGCTAAGCGTGTGTTCTCTTAGTACTATGGGTAAGAAATTTTATAATTAGGAAAGAATTTTATTTTGGAGAGAATTTCTTTTGGGGATTTGTATAGGAAAGAGAAAAAAAATGTAATGATTATGTTTTTTTTGAATTTATGTGAGTGAGTTTTTAGAGGGAATTTTTAAATTTGAATTGTGAATTTTATAAAAATAATATTGTTTCTTTGTGTAATATTTTTGAGAAAAAGTGATATTTTTCCTAATTATGTTCAGAAAAGAACAGAGCCTAAGGGCATGTTCTTTTTTTGATTGTTTTGAAAACATGTTTTTAAAAAATAGTTTTATAATGTAATAAGTGTATTGAAAATGTAAAAATGTATATATAAATAGTAAAATGTTGTAATAAAAATGATAAAAAATAATTATAATATATTAAATTTACTGTTGAAATCAAAACCAAAACCAAAACCAAAGCTAAAACCAAAACCAAAATAAAATGAACTGGCCTAAAGAAACTATGGGCATATTCTTTTTGTTTCGTTTTGCAAAACCAAAGCTAAAACCAAAACCAAAATAAAATGAACTGGCCTAAAGAAACTGGGCCTGTTCTTTTTGTTTCGTTTTGAAAACGGTTTTGGTTTCAACAGTAAATTTAATATATTTTAATCATATTTCATCATTTTCAATACAACTTTTTACTATTCAGCATCTACTTTTTACATTTTCAATACACTTTTTACATTATAAAACTATTTTTCAAAACTTGTTTTCAAAACTATTTTTAAAACGTTCAAAAAGAACATGCCCTATAATCTCGTAGTGCTACTGGCGGGTGGATGATTTTTTGAACTTTTATTTATTTTTTATTTTTTATATAGAAACAGACTGAGAATGGTGGTGTGGCTTTGTCATTTGTCATAAGAGATTTTTTTATTTACAACTTTTGATATTTGGACACATATGGTGAAATGGAGCTAAATGTAAGAAAAGCATGAGCCCAAAATCCTGGTCATCGGAAAACAACATTAGATGGTTAATAATCATTGTAATATATTTGACATGTTTGCTATTTCTAAAAAAGAATTTACTATAATTTTTTTTTGTGTGTGGAAATAACCGATTAAATGGGTAGGGGTATGGAGATTCTTTATTAATTAAAAAATTGAAATTTGGTCAGTGAAGACGTAATCAGTCGTATTCCTGCGTGCAAAATACAAAATGCAGATGACATTATTCACTTATTAATTTAGTTTGAAACAATTCACATGTTAATAAAAAATAACTCAAATACTATTAGAATTTGAGCTCGAAACTAGATTGAAATAATTTTTCAAGTTAAAAGATGAAAGTGAAACAATTTAAAATTAAAGGACCAAAGAAAATGTACAATATCTCAAGTTAAGGAACAAATGAAATCATTAATCTTTCGATAATTTACAAATACATTCTTATATTCAACTAATTCACCAACATGAAATGCAAAAACCCAACACGTACGTACTCAAGAATAATCAAGAGCACTTATAAAGTTCGACATTATTAAGGGTTAAACTCCACGTTCCCTTAGAGAATTAAGGGTGTGGTGATGCTAGATGTTAGGGGTCTTCCCTATTTGCGGGGCTTACTTCCCTTAGTTTTATGTGCTCTATAGGTTTGTATAGGCGATCCCTAAAGTAAAACTCATTATGTCCCATTAGAATTTTGCGGCACTTCGCCTTTATTTTAATAAAGGTCCCCAAACCCCCAACTACTAATCAGATATTAACAAAAAAAAAAGAAAAAGAAAAAAAGTTCGACATTATTATTTCAATACATTTTTGCTTGGTGTTTACCTATTGAATGTTGGCTGGCAAGCTTCTCAAAACTGAAACTTGTAAATGTTAGGTTATAAATTAGGTAGATTTTTTTTTTACTTTATTTTTTTGAGTCGAGAAAAAAATGAGGGATTGTTGAATACTAAGACTGACACGTAAAACACAATCATCAAGTCATTACTCAAAACCTCAATAAATTGTATTTTTTTATCGTATTAGAAGAGTCTATTTTATAGTTCTATCTTATTATATATAAATAGTTATATCATTGAACTTTTTTATCGGGAACGGATGGAGTAATTATTATACCAATGAGTAATCTTGTTTATAAAGAAAACAATGAGTAATCTTGTTTCAAAAAAAAAAAAAACAAAAAACAAGGAGTACTCTTGTTTTTTGTTTTTCTTCTAAATTTTTTTCTAATACATTTTTTTCCTTGTGAAGTTCTCATAATTACTCAAAAGATCAAAGTGATAAATCATAAATAATTCATCGTATCTAACTTACCCAAACTTAATTTAAAAGATACTTCCTCCTCCGTCCTAAATTTCATAGTTTTGGAATGTCTAAAGAATTGATAAACTATAAAAAAAAAAAAAAAAGTACTTTACTTTCAAATTTACTTTAACCTATAAAGACTTTACTTTTACCTCGACATGAATAATTTGAAAACACTGAGATGAGAAAATAATTCTACAAGTTTCATTATTAACTAGCCTTAAGAATTATTTTCAAAAAAAAAAAAAAAAATCTAGCCTTAAGAATTCATAATAAATCCCTTTTCAAGTATTCCTTAATAAGTACGTAACTATTCAAAATGACACACAATACGCAGTGGGAATATAATTAATTATGTAAAAAAAAAAGGACAGAAAAAAATGCGCACACACCCCCCCTAAGTTTACGAGTGAGACTCCTGTCCGACTTGCTGGATTGTCTGACAGATGATACTTCTACACTTGATAGACGTAATCACTACTTACGATACTTTTGTTTTAATTTAATTATGATATAAAGTTGATAACCAAATGAAGGTGAGTGCGTGCATTTCCATATGTAAACAAACCAGAAAATGGAAAAGAAAAAGAAAAACACAGGAGTAGCCAAAAAGCAAGCAAAGTAGGAAAAAAGTAAAGTGGTGTTATATTGTTAATCGAATAAATGTGGAGCAACGGAGGTGGAATGGCGCATATCCCTTCGAAGATGCGATCCTTTAGAGAACCCTTGCGGAAGCAAGAATATTCGATCTTCACTTCACTAATTTTCGCCGCCATCACGTCCACATTCACCCCCTTATATATATATAAATCTCCCTTTCATTTTCTCATATGTACATCAATAAATGCAACCTTAAACCACATGGATACATAGTTCGATCGATCGGATGTAACGGAAGAACCCCTGACCGGTGCTGCTGCCGGTCAGCCGGCCGGCCAGGCGAGTCACAATGGGGAGGAGAATTAGATCTCTCCGGCCTCTCTATTTCTCTCTACACAGGGCAACTCCAATCCTTTGGCATTTTCATCTGTGGATGATGGCAAGTTTGATTCAGTTTTCTGTTCTCTGCAAATTATCGTAGATTCATTTGTATCTGTTCTAATTCTTAGTGGTTGGAGATATATAATTTTCCACTTTTTATGAACTTGTGGAATTTATAAAGGTGTATGATGGATCGAGTTTAATGTCAATTTAATATATACTTGATTTAGTAATAGAATTTTGTTGTTTTTTTTTTTTTTTTCAATTTTTCTAAATTTTTATGAAGACTGCTGATTAATTTATTACTGTAATACGAGTGAGGTGAAATACTTTTAGAAAATACTCCCTTCTGATTAATTTATTACTGTAATGATTTATATACATATTTTGTGTGAGTTTCCAAACTAATTTCCCTATAAATTAGTTATATAAAGTTTTTTGCAAAAGAATTAACTTATTATGTGGGTCAAATTTATGTTCACCTGCTCAAGCATTCCCATCGGAGAAGAAGAAGTATTTGGCTGCAATTTTTCTATTTTTGCAAGTGAAACTAGCGGTGAGCAAAAGTAAAATCGATCCGAATCCAAAGTTTCGGATTGGTTTCGAATTTTAATCAGGTGGCGTGGTTTCGGATCGAATTTTATCCGAAATCCGTGGTTCTCTTTGGTTTTTTTTTATAAAAAATTTCATTTTAGCTTTTTTTTTTTGTGAATTTTTGTTTCGGATCGGTTTCGGATTATCCGAAAAAAATCCGAAACCGAACATTATCCGGAAAAGCATTTCGCTGCAGTTTTTTTTATTTGTGAAAGTGGAACAGCGTAAAAAATGATGTCATTCCACTAAACTATTAAATAAAAGAAATAAATAATAATAAAAAAGTTTCACACGATTGCTTGAAAACATGCACGTGTTTGATATTAACTGCCTTTATGCCCAATAGTAAAAGCTGAATTGAATTGAAATAAGGAATAAATGTTTTTAATGATTGGGCTCCTCAAGCTTATGGGCCTTGAGCGGTGACCCATGTTGCCCTTGCTTCCGAGCCAACACTGTATTGAGGTGGAAGTGTTGCTAGAATTATTCCGATGAGAGTTTACAACCCAGACACGTGTTTGGTTAAGTGGAACGGCGCAAAACGACGCTGTTACACTTAGCTTTATATATATACACATACATATAACAAATAAATAAATAATCCAGCTTAAACCTCTCTCCCCCAACCCTAATCTCTCTATCATTTTACCTCGCCGCAGCCGCTACCAGAACCGCGTTTCTGAATCCATTACCTCAAGGTTTGTGATTTTTCTCTTTTTCTCTTACTATTTTTTCAAATTCAAGTACTAATTTTAATTTTTTGCTTGTTTTCGTTTACAACTTGATCGGATGTTCCAATCTTTTTATTTTAGTTTCAACTAATAAGTCTTCTCTTCGAATGTTAGTTTTCATGGTTTCCTCCCAAAAAAATAAAAAACAAAAAGGTTCACATGGTTGCCTCAAAACATGCACGTGTTAAGTGAAAGTTTTGCACGGATAAATTGGAGAACTCTCCCACTGTTGTGGGCTCTCTCTTACCTTCCAAAGGTCTTCCTAACTCTCAACTTTAATTTATTTTTGGGCTTTGATGGATTACCTTGAACTTATTGGACATGACTTTAAAAGTTGAGTTTTGTCGGATTATGTTTAAACAAACCAAAATGGGATTTTCCATAGCTTTCTAAACTATAAAGGAGTTAATGATATCTATTTTGTGAATCCGGGGGGTCATTGTTATTTAACCGTATAATAAATTTAAACCTTTAGTCAAATGCTAAACTATCGTTTAGGCTCAAATTAGTAGTAAAAATAATAAAATTTCAATTCCAGTTCAACCCAAACACCTTAATTTGATCTAATAACATAAAAATTAAAACACAATAACTAACCTATGAAGAAGACCTATTAGTAAAACTTAAGAAAATAAAAAGAAGAGAACATTCAAAGATCAAGCTGCAAACGAAAACAAACAAAAAATTAAAGTTAGTACTTGAATTTGAAAAAGAGTGAAAAAATGAGAAAAATTCCTATACCTTAAGGGATAATTGCTTCAGATACGTGGTTCTAGTTGCGCAGCAACGAGGTGAAATGATAGATATCATAAAAAGAAAGAGAGAGATTAGAGTTTGGTGTATAACTTCAGACCTTTTCTTCTTTGGGCTATCAACAATTGATTTTGATCAATTGAATTTTTTCCAATTTTTGATGGTTGCATATTAAACTAAAGGGCTGCAGCTTATGCGCTATCTTCAATTAAAATTATTTATATGCTTTTACAAGGAATTTTAAAAGCTTTACATCCCCTTCGATAACTTTAAATTCTATTATGCCTTTGAAAGGAATTTTTCCAGAAAAAAAAGTTTCACGAGGCTGCCTCAAAACATGCACGTGTTAATTGAAAGTTTTGTACGGATAAATTATAAAACTCTCCTACTGTTATCAATTTTTCTTTTACGTTCTCAAGATAACTCTTAAGTTGAATTTACTTTTGGGCTTTGATGGATTACATTGAGCCCATTGAACATGATTTTAAGAGTTGAGTTTTGTCATATGGGTGTTTGAAGACGATAGAGATCAAAGGTGTTCAGAAAAAGAAGAAATACTTAAAATGGCATTTTTTAGTTCTAAAAAAGTATTATATCATATATTATTAACTCATGTGCTTTTAGAATCTTATGTACCACATGAGTTGTTATCACAAGTTTTTTTTTCTGTCAAATCATTCTTTTAGTTAGAATTTTTGAAAATATTAAGTATTAAATTCTAGAAAAATAGTAAAATCAGTACTGGTATCAGTTGGGATCTTCTATAAGTGGTTATATCCCGCAGGATGGTTTAATTGCACATTGGTACATGTTAATCCACCGAAATCATTCTCGTTCATAAGTTATAGTCATTTTATTTAATATAATTCATAAGATGAACATTTTAATTTGACTTAATTTTGGATAAATTTGAGAATAGAGTGTGTGGCTCAAGGTGAGTTCATACTTATGTATTGATTTTGTGCATATTATGTGCAAGCTTTGTGGATTTGTTTCACAAAAAATTTATATACTTTTGTTGTGTAATTGTTTTATGTGAGTTTCCTAATCACAACTTTCCCCATTAACTATTTATATTAAGTTTCTTTTTTTAATGTAACGTATGATATTCATGGGTCAACCTTTAGTGAATTATATTATACTTTTTTTTCCCAAAAGTGTCATTTTTTCCTAAAGTTTTGGGACTCAAGTTAGAAATAAGTGAATAATTCAAATTTATAATAGATGAATATAAATTGGGTAGTCAAAATTTATGAGCCCTATCTAAATGAAAATTCTTGCATTTTTAGCCCAAACACAATTAATATAGAAAACTACGTAAAAATTACAACTCAAACACAAGCAATATGAGCCTTAAAATAAAAATTACTTTTAAAAATATCATTGTACTATTTTCAACCAAAAAAAAAAAAAAAATTGCCTTATAAATTTTTTTAATGATTGGGCCCCTAAGGCTTATAGGCCTTGAGCGGTGGCCCAGGTTGCCCCTGCTTCCGAGCCAACACTGTATTGAGGTGGAAGTGTTGCTAGAATTATTTCGATTAGGGTTTACAATTTAGACACGTGTTTGGTTAAGTGGAACGACACAAAACAACATCATTACACTTACTTTATATATATAATGTTCCAGCTTAAACACCTCTTCCCCCAACCCTAATCTCTCTATCATTTTACCCCGCCAAGTCGCAGCCAGAACCGCGTTTCTGAATCCATTACCTCAAGGTTTGTGATTTTCCTCTTTTTCTCTTATTCTTTTTTCAAATTCAAGTACTAAATTTTAATTTGTTGTTTGTTTTCGTTTGCAGCTTGATTGGATGTTCTCTTCTTTTTATTTTAGTTTAACTAATAGGTCTTCTCTTCAGAGGTTAGTTTTCCTGGTTGCCCAAAAAAAATTCAATTGATCAAAATTAATTGTTGAAAGCCCAAAGAACAATGCCCAAATTACTTAGCAATTGTTTGTGAAACTGTGAAAACTTTATTTAATGCAAAAATTGGAAAAGAGGGACATACCTTAACATATCACTTGGCTAAAAAATAAGGTTACTAGAATTTAAAGTTATTGAATAGGGAGAAATTTTATTTATTTTATTTTGGAAGAATTCCTTTGAGGAGCGTACTAGAGTTTAAAGTTATTGAATAGGGTGTAAAGCTTTTAAAATTCCTTGTAAAAACATATACAGTAAATAATTTTAATTCAAGATAACGCATATAGCTGCAGCCCTTTAATTTAATCTGCAACCATCAAAGATTGCCGAAAATTCAATTGATAAAAATTAATTGGTGATAGCCCAAAAAAGAAGGCCCAACCGTGTGTGTCTATATATATATATATATATATATATATATATATATATATATATAATAAAAAAAGTTCCAACTTACGCACCAAACCCTAATCTGATCTTTCTATTTATGATATCTATCATTTTACCTCGTTGCAGCCGCAACCAGAACCGCGTATCTGAAGCAATTATCCTTCAAGGTTTGTGAATTTTTCTCATTTTTTCTGACTTTTTTTTAAAATTCAAGTACTAACTTTAATTTTTTGTTTGTTTTCGTTTGCAGCTTGATCGGACATTCTCTTCTTTTTATTTTTTTAAGTTTTAACTATAGGTATTCTCTTAATAGGTTAGTTATTTTCTTTTAATTTTTATGTTTAAATTCACAGGTTATTAATTAAAATTAAGGTGTTTGGGTTGAACTGGAATTGAAAATTTATTATGTTTATTACTAATTTGAGCCTAAACGATAGGTTAGCGTTAGAATTAGGGTTAAATTTATTATAGGGTTAAATAACAATAACCCCCTTATAGTTTACTTATAGTTTAGAAAGTTATGAAAGATCCTTGTGTTTGTTTAAAGTGGTAAAATGCATGAAAATGGCCTGTGATAACTATGCGCATGGCACAAGATTCTAATAGCACATGAGTTAATAATATATGATTAATAGTACTTTTTTTTTTTTTTAAATGCCCCTTTAAGTATTTTATTTTTCTTTGAACACCCCCTCATCTCTATTTTCTTTAAACACCCATCTCACAAAACTCAACTTTTAAAGTCATGTCCAGTAAGTTCAAGGTAATCCATCAAAGCCCAAAAATAAATTAAAGTTAAGAGTTATGAAAACCTTCATAAGGTAAGAGAGAACCCACAACAGTAGGAGAGTTCTACAATTTATCCGTGCAAAACTTTCACTTAACACGTGCATGTTTTGAGGCAACCATGTGAATCTTTATTTCTCGCAAGCCTTTGATGATTGCAGATTAAATTAATGGGATGCAGCTCATGCGCTATATCTTCAATCAAAAGGATTTATATGCCTTTACAAGAAATTTTAAAAGTTTTACACTCCATTCAATAACCCTAATGTTCCCTTCAAAGGAATTCCTCCCCCCCCAAAACCCAAAAAATAAAGATTTCACAAAATTGACACAAAACATGTAAGTGTTAAGGGAAAGTTTCACACAGATGAATTGTAGAACTCTTCGATTACTGTCGGTTCTCTCTTACGTTCTCAAGATCCGGATAACTCTTAAGGCTTTGATGGATTACCTTGAACCCATTGGACATGACTTTAAAAGTTGAGTTTTGTCATATGGGTGTTTGAAGATGATAGAGATCAGGGGATGTTCACGGGAAAAAGTATAAAAAAAAAAACTTAAAAGCGCCTTTTTTGTTTTTAAAAAAGTACTATCTATCATATATTATTAACTCACACACTTTTAGAATAAAGTGTCACACACGCCGTTATCACAAGCATTTTCCGTTCATTTTACCAATTTAAACAAATCACAGTAGAACTTTTCATAGGTTTCTAAACTATAAGGGAATTAATGGTATCTTTTGCAAACTCGGCGGTCATTGTTACTTAACCCTATAACATATTCAAACCCCTAATTCAAATGCTAAACCATCGTTTAGGCTCAAATTAGTAATAAAAATAATAAATTTTTAATTCCAATTCAACCCAAACACCTTAATTTGATTTAATATCCTATAAATTTAAACATAAAAAATTAAAAAAAAATAACTAGCCTCTGGAAAGAAAACCTATCAGTTAAAACTTAAGGAAATCAAAAGAAGAGAATATCCAAAAATCAAGCTACAAACGAAAACAAAAGAAAAAGAAAAATTGAAGTTAATACTTGAATTTGAAAAGAGTCAAACAAAATGAGAAAAATTCACAAACATGGAGGGGATAATTGCTTCAGATACATGGTTCTGGCTGCAGCTGCGACGGAATGAAATGATATAGATATAGATATAGAGAGAAGGAGAGAGATTAGGGTTTGGGGGTAAATTGAAACTTTTTGAATATTCAAACCAGCATTTTGATGGTTGCAAATTAAATTAATTGGCTGCAACTTATGCGCTATCTTCAATTAAAATGATTTATATGCCTTTAAAAGAAATTTTAAAATTTTTACACCTCATTCAATAATTTTAAATCCTGTTACGCTCTTCATAGGAATTTTCTTGAAAAATATGTTTCACATAGTTGCCTTAAAACATGCATGTGTTAAGTGAAAGTTTCACAAGGATGAATGGTAGAACACTCCCACTGTTGTCATTTCGAGGTTTTTAGTGAGTTTCTCAATAATTTTGTTACAAATTAATTTATGTAATGACTTTGTGTATATTCTATAAAGTGGTTATATTATTTTTTTAAAAATTTAACTTACTTGTGGGTCAATTTTAAGTTCACCCGGTGAAGCATTTCAATCAGAGAATAAGAAGTATTTTGCTGCAGTTTTTTTTTTAATTTTTATAAATAGAACAACGTCAAAACGACGTCCTAAAAAGAAAGAAAAAGTTGCACATGGTTTCCTGAAAACAGACACCCTGAAAACAGACACGTGTTTTGTTAAGTGGAGGCACGCAACACGAAGCCATCACACTTAACTTCATATAATAACCAAAAATCCTAGGCCTTGTTTATCAAGTTTCTCAAAACCATGTTTTGAGAAAAGTTTGAATTTTATAATAATTTTTCATTATTTTCAATACACCTTTTTACATTTTTCAATACACATTTTTACATTCCCAATACAATTTTAATATTATAAAATCAAAATAAATCTCAAAACCATGTTTTGAAAATCACACCACACAAGGCCCTAATCTCTCTCGTTCTCTCTTTGACATCTATCATTTCACCTGCCGCAGCAGCAGCCGGAACCGCGCATCTGATCTGAAGCAATTACCCTTAAGATTTGTGAATTTTTCTCATTTTGTCTGACTCTTCTTTCAAATTCAAGTACTAATTTTAATGGTGGCTGATAATCTACCCTCAAGGGAAATTTATTATTAGCTGATAATGATGGTTGGTGATGAGGTGCACTTTGGCCGAAAGGTCGTCAAGGGCGGATGGTCAAAACTCCCGATCACAATCCTGTCAAAAGAGAGAATCCGTTAAGTATTCCGGGAGTGGCTCCCCGGGATACACTCCGACGGTCAAATTAGTGTACGGTAGAGAGAGAAGTTCAGAGTATAGAGAGAGAGAGAGAGTAACCCCGTACCTGTAGGGTATCTGGGTGTATTTATAGGAGTGAGTATCAAGGTGTTAGTGTCACCTACCACCTTTTCGATGTCTAGGGTCCCCGGTCGGGGGTCCTACATGGGGCCCTTATTCACTATTAAGCCCCCCAGGCCGGAAGTTTGGAGAGTCTACTAGAGAAGCTTCCGGTCTGGATGGTAGATCGTGCTATTTGGATTCACTTGTGGTGGAAGGTCGAGGCTTCCGCTGTAGAGGAGAGTAGAGTGGCTCCCTTTTTACTTGTGGCGGAAGGTCAAGGCTTCCGCTGTAGAGGATCGTAAAGTGACTCCTTTTTTCTTATGGCGGAAGGTCAAGGCATCCGCTGTAGAGGAGCGTAGAGTGGCTCCCTTTTTATTTGTGGCTGAAGGTCAAGGCTTCCTCTGTAGAGGAGGGTAGAGTGGCTCATTTTTTATTTGTGGTGGAAGGTCAAGGTCGTAAAGTGACTCCTTTTTTCTTGTGGCGGAAGGTCTAGGTGTCCGCTGTAGAGGAGCATAAAGTGACTCCTTTTTTCTTATGGCGGAAGGTCAAGGCTTCCGCTGTAGAGGAGTGTAAAGTGACTCCCTTTTTTCTTGTGGCGGAAGGTATAGGCATCCGTTGTAGAGGAGCATAAAGTGACTCCCTTTTTTGTTGTGGCGGAAGGTCTAGGCTTTCACTGTAGAGGAGCATAAAGTGGCTCCCTTTGGTGTAAGTGGGTCGTTGAGGTGGGACGGAGGGGAGAAAATGGGTTTGGAATCTTCTGGAATGGGCGCCGACGTGTCTTAATGTCAGGCTGAGTGTGAGAAGCCGTTGTGATGGTTCATCTTCTGGGATTAGGGTTCGCGTCTGGTGAATGGGCCGACTGCTCGGTTTCCTAGGTAAAAGCCCATCAGTTATTTATATAAGCTGACAGGGTAACGAGGATGAGAACCACATTTGTAATCTTGCGTGAGTTTTAGCGAGAGAAGGTCTAAGGAAGAGTGAAGTTTATAGAGAGAGAAACAGCGACGGAGGGTCAAGTGGGCAATTCATAAGGGTTGCGATAGAGGGTTTGCTACTAGATCATCGGAAGTTGCAGCGGAGGTCACCAGAAGTAAGGTGGAAGGTATTCCTACTCTTCCTTCTCCATTTCGCAAGGTATGTTGTATTGTATTCTCTTTGTTCATTGTTTTATGCTTTACTTTTCTTGCATATTTAAATTTCATTTGTAAATAGTTATTCCGGATGGGAAAGGTTTCGGCAGAGGGTAAAAGTAGGCCTATGTCGGACTATGGGTCCGATTTTAGTGTAAATAAATTAAAGTTCCTCCGATCTAGATTTAATTGGCCTGAGGGGAAGAATGATTTTAGGTTGCCGGACGGTGTTTATAATAATATTAGGAGTCTGCCGGAAGGCTATGTAACTGTGTTCGAGGGTTGTTTTACGGTGGGATTGAGGTTGCCTCTGCATCCATTTTTTGGGGATCTTCTGAAGCATTACGGCCTTAGCTTAACCCAGATAGTTCCCAATTATATCCGTAAAATAGTGAGTTTTTTGATACAGGCTCATAGGTTAAAGTTGGAGCCTACTATAGACATATTTAGGTATTTGTTTTCAACTTATCACCCATGTGTGCCGCCAATCAAGATGGTTGGTTCTTGTTTCAAGATAGGCGTAAGCCGAGTCCTAAAATGGTCTTCGAATTGACTGATAAGATTAGTGAATGGCTTTATGCTTTTTTTACATGTCCAAGAGGCATCTGTTGGAGGGTTGCAAGAATAACTGGCTTAGTACGAGTGATGGACTCTGGAAGGAAAAAATCGAGAAACCTAAAAGTATAGATAGGTCCGTTTTTAATAGTGTTTTGCACAAGGCTCTGCCAAGTGACTGCATAGCTGACGAGTATATGTTGGTTGTTTGTGGGTTGAGTCAGGTGATGCCGAGGCCAGAACTTCTGATTATGACGGACCGTGGGCAAGGTATCTTCAAAATTTTTATTTATTTATTTTTTTTAACTTCCTGACTGGCGGATGGTGCAGCTTTGAACTTCGATCGTTTCATAAAAAATATGGCGGATCATACGTTGGAGGCTATTGATGAAGACAAAAGCTATGAAAAAGCCTACAAGGAGACGTACGAGCAGGGATCGATTCGAGGTTTGAAGAAGGCGGTACCTTCCGTCATCACGTTTGAGGAACCTGTGAAGGTTCGCGGCACGGTTCTTGGTGCAACCTTGGTGGACTCAACTCTTTGTGAGGAGTTGCCGGGCAAAGATGTGGGGGCTACTAGTAATGTACCGGCATCCGGCGGTGAAGTAATTCCAACAGAAGGTATGTCTAAGGTTTTATTATTATTATTATTTTTAATCTAAGTGTCACGTAGGTGTGCGGAGGCGACAGCATCACAGCAAAAGACTAGTGCTATGAAGAAGAGAAAGAGAAAGAGAAAAAGCAAAGGCTCCGTTGGACCAGTAGCGGCAGAAGACGTTGTGCTCGAGGATTAGGCGCAAGCTGGTGATGGTTGCCGGAGGGATGCGACGGAGGATGAGCGCCGTAGTCCCCCTCCGCTGGGAAGCGACTTGGCTAATGATTCTGAACGCCTTCGTGGGTGGATTAGGGAATGTATGCTCCGTCTGAGGTTAAACGGTTGACTTGGGCTAAAGAGGAGGACCTGCAGCGGAAGCTGGATTTGGCTGTGCTCAATGCCCATGCTCATACGGAACGGTTTGCGTTGTTTTGGAGGGATCAACATAATTTTTACCGTGATCATGACAGACGGATGGGGGAATTTGAGAAAGAGGTAGCGGAGCTGAAGTCCAAGCTGGGCAGGACGTAAGAGAGTTTGACTGTGGCCACAGGTCGGGCTGCAGTGGCGGAGGGTGTGATGGTTAAGGCCGAACTTGCGGCGGAGGTCTCTAGGCAAGAGTTGGCCAAGGCGAAGGCTCAGATCGCTAAGCTAAAGAAGGGAAAGAAGGTCTTGGAAAAAGACGTAGATACGACGGATGAAGCCCTGAAGCGGGCCTTGCAGAAGAAGAAGGAAACGGAAGGTTCCGTGTCCCAATTGTTGACGGAAGAGATCGAGGTAATGTTGACCAAGTTCTTCTACTCCTTGGAATTTAATGAAGCTTTAGGGTCGTTCGCCGGAGATTGCAGGCAGCGATTCTTGTCGGAAGGCATAAGAATGGGGGCTCAACAGATGAAACCGGACATTACACCGGAAAAGGTGAAAGCTCTTCGGGGTTTTGACAAGGAAGGAGTGGAGGCCTTCAACAACGCTTTTGGAGCGTTCCAACAGAA
This sequence comes from Leptodermis oblonga, assembly GCA_016801395.1. Taxonomy (NCBI): domain Eukaryota; kingdom Viridiplantae; phylum Streptophyta; class Magnoliopsida; order Gentianales; family Rubiaceae; genus Leptodermis; species Leptodermis oblonga. The sequence goes on from VMRK01000426.1 coordinate 15,805, forward strand.
GCGATGGGGATGTCTTCAGGGGTTCAGAAATGGGTCCATAAAGATCGTTGAGGACATGAGGGCCTCTTGTCCTGAGACGGATAGTCCCAAAGTACCTTTGATGAATGATGCTGTTGAGGCGCTTCGAGCGGTGCATGCGACCCAGAAGCGAAAGGCGAGCGTGGACGCCGAGCCTTCTACGGTGCCGCAACAGCGTCCGCCCCTGGCGGAGGCCGGGGCCAATCAGGCCGCCATAGTGGGGGAAGCTTCGTCTATTGCTCAGATGCGTCCGCGACGTGGGGAGGTCGAGAATATTCATGCGACGGATTCTAGCTCGTCATCCTCATCGTCCTCTTCCTCGAGTTCGGAAGCTGCGACGGAAGGGCCAATAGATGTTGTCCACTAGTTTTTTTTTTTTTTTGGTAACACCCTATCTGAAGGACTTTGTTCATATTTTTTTGATTATGTTTGTTTTGTTATTGATATGGGAATGTTAAGCCTGTTGGTTTGCCTAATACCTTCTGTTTTTGCCTCCATCGGAGGTATTTATTGTGCCTCCCGTCGGAGGTCTTGATTGTGCCTCCCGTCGGAGGTCTTTATTGTGCCTTCCGAGGAAGGGCTTTGTTGTGCCTTCCGGGGAAGGGTTTTGAGGTGCCTTCCGGGTGAGGGCTTTGTCGCGCCTTCCGTGGAAGGGCTTTGTCGTGCGTTCCGGGAAAGGGCTTACGTTGTGCCTTCCGGGGAAGGACTTTATATTGCCTTCCATGGAAGGGCTTTGTTGGCGGCCGAATTCAGTTAATAACTTGCGTATTTTTGTGGTTGGATTTATTTAAGAATCTAGTTGGTTCTCCTTTTCACTTAAGAAAAAAAACCTGCCGTGGAGCCTTGCATTAAATAAGAGCGTAAGAGCCTAGGGTTTACATCAATGTGGAGCTCAAGGCACAAAATATGTGGGTGGTACCTCATACCTGAAGTATCGTGGATAGATCTAATAGAAAAACCTGCGAAGGTTGGAGATGTGCCAAGTCTGAGGGACGAGCTTGCCATCCAATGCCTGGAGCTTGTAGCTGCCATTTCCGAGGTTGTCTATGACTAAGTACAGGCCTTCCCAGTTGGCGTCCAGCTTGCGGAGAGGTCCATGCCTGCTTGCTTCGTTCTTTCTAAGGATGAAGTGTCCGAGTTGGAGCTTCGTAGGTTGGTCCTTGGAGTCGTGGTATTGAGCCATGATGAACTTGAACTTAGCAGAGCACAGCGCGGCGATTTCCCTTCGTTCTTCTAGGAGATCGAGTTCGAGGCGGATGGAAGCATCGTTACCTTCTCCCGGAGGGTTCAGCAGTCTAGGTGATGGAACGCCGATCTCAGCAGGAATGACAGCCTTCGTTCCAAAGACCAGGCTGTATGGAGTCTCTCTGGTGGGTGAGCGAATTGTGGTTCTGTAGCTCCATAGAACATTGCGAAGCTCCTCTACCCACTTACCCTTGGCCCTGTCCAATTTTGTTTTCAACCCTTTCACAAGGGTCCTGTTCGTTACTTCCATTTGGCCGTTTGCTGAAGGATGAGCTACGGACGTCTTGTTATGCTGTATGTTCATGGATTTTAGCCAGGATTTGAAGGGGTACTGAGTAAGTTGAGTTCCATTATCACTGACAACGAATCCCGGAATACCAAATCGGCAGATTATCCTATGACATTGAAGTTAGTGGCTCTGCCTCTACCCACTTGGTAAAGTAATCGACTGCTACGACCAGGAACTTATACCGTCTGGGTTCTTCTGGGAATGGTCCGACCAGATCCATACCCCATTGCAGGAAGGGCCAGGAACTGGACAAAAGGACCATGTCAGGTTGGGGGATCCTTCGAATGGAGGCGTGTCGCTAGCATTTGTCGTATTTCTGGATGAGAGCTTTCACGTCGCGAGCAATTGTTGGCTAGAAGTAGCCCATGTGGATTATCTTCTGGGTTAGGGACCGCGGGGCGGAGTGATTGCCGCAGGTGCCCTCATGCATTTCCTTCATTATGTGCTCGGCATCTGCCGGACCGACGCAACGAAGCAGGAGCATGAAGTATGACTTTTTGTAGAGCAAGCCTTTTTGGAGAGTGTAATTCGCTGCTCTGTGACAGAGGGTGCGCTCTGCTTCTCGGGTGGACGGAAGGGTGCCGTGCAGGAGAAAGGATCGGATCTGGGCCATCAAATCGGTTTTTGACTTAGAAATGTCACAAATAGCAGGGTGGTGGATGCTGGGAAGTTGAAGTGTTTCGACAAGGATGGTTTTCAAAAGGTGTGCATACTTTGATGATGCTTGCTTACTGAGAGCGTCCGCCTCCGTGTTCTCTGTTCGTGAGATTTTGGTGAGCGTAAAGCTAGCAAACAATGAGGAGAGAGCTTGGGCTTTGAGGAGGTATTGCTACATGGTGATGCCTTTGGCCACGTACTGGCCATTCATCTGGCTTACCACGAGGAGGGAGTCTCCGAAGGCTTTAAGATGGGAAGCTTACAGTCGCTGTGCGATTTCCATTCCTGCGATTAGGGCTTCGTATTCGGTGTCGTTGTTGGAGGCTGGGAACTTGAAGTGCAGAGCATACGAAGTCTTAGTGCCATAAGGATCGATGATGCAGAGACCTACGCCAGAGCCTTCTATGCCGGACGAGCCGTCCACGAAGAGGGTCCATGGTTGGGGTGTGACGGAGGTCTCGGGGTGTTGGGTCTTAGTGTTATTTTTGGACATCTCTGCCAGGAAATCAGCTAGGATTTGTCCCTTAATGGCATTCCGTGGTTGGAATGATATGTCAAACTCCCCGAGTTCGATAGCCCACTTCACGAGGCGCCCAGATGCTTCTGGTTTCGTTAGGATCTGGCGGATGGGCTGGGTGGTGAGCACACAGAGGGGGTGGGCTTGAAGGTAGTGGCGGAGGCTGCGGGCTGTGTGGATAAGTGCGAGTTCCTCAAATGCCTTGTCTTGTTCCGGACCCCATTGTTCTCCTTAACGACTTTGAAGAACGGAAGCCCCCTGTCTGCTGAGCGGGAGAGGAAGTGGTTGAGCGCTGCTAACTTGCCGGCTAGACTCTATACGTCTTTCAACGTCCGTGGGACAGCTATGTCGAGGACTGCCTGGACCTTCTCTGGGTTGGCCGAAATTTCGTGCTCTGTGACGTAGTGGCCCAAGAATTTGCCCGACCCGACTCCGAAAGTGCATTTTTTGGGGTTAAGCTTTATGTTGATGGTTTTCAGGGTTTGGAGGGTTTCACCGACATTAGCGAGGAAGGGGTCAAGTGCAATGCTCTTGATGACCATGTCGTCAATGTATATCTCAATGTTCCGACCCGTTTGGTGCGAAAAAGCTCGGTTCATGAGGCGCTGGTAAGTGGCGCCTGCGTTTTTCAATCCGAAGGGCATTTTGGTGTAGCAGAATATGCCTTTCTCGGTGATGAAAGCTGTTTTTTTGGCGTCTTCTTCTGCCATAAGGATTTGGTGATATCTTTTGTACGCGTCGAGGAAACACTTGATGGGGAAACCGATTAAGGCATCGACTTTCAGATCAATTGGAGGTAAAGGGTGGCAATCTTGGTGGCAAGTTTTGTTCAGATCTGTGTAATCCACACACATCCGCCAACTAGCATCAGCTTTCCTTGCGAGGACCGGGTTAGATAGCCATGTGAGGTACATGACTTCCTTAAGAATTTTGGCTTCAACGAGACTGGCCACCTCGGTATTGAGGAATGTGTTTCTCTCTGGGGCGAACGTGCGCTTCTTCTGTCGGACGGGGCGGATGCGAGGGTCGAGGTGGAGGCTATGCACCATCAGTGTGGGGTCGACTCCTGTCATGTCAAGTGGAGACCAGGAAAAAACATCAATGAACTCCAAGAGTAAGGCAGTGAGGTTCTGTTTTACCTCTGGGGGAAGTAGCACTCCAATGGAGAGAGTGCGGCCTGGTTCGCCGTTTGGTAAGGAGATGGGTTCGGTGGCTTCACCGAGGTCCAGGGGGGTAGCGAAGGAAGCTAGGAGCAAGGTTGTTAAACTCGGAATTTGGGATAGAATCGTTTTATGTCCAGAATCAGAATCGTAGAATCAGATCGTAGAATCGGATCCTGAAATCGAAAAATAGCAAATACACACTTATTTAATTATAATTATATCATAAACTTGAAATGTCTTATACAAACTCATAATTGTTCAATAAAAATCACATTAAAAGTGTCAATTCAATAATCCATAGCCAAATCAATTACATATCATGTCCATGCATAATCCCAATTGAACGGAGTCCCGTCATTGTGATTTGTGAAGATTGAAGATAGGGGAAAATTATTGCTCACAATTTGGGCTGCTAAATAGTATAATCATGAATATGGACTGCAAAAATTTTACCAAATTTGGGCCTCCCAAATCACATATTTCACTGTATTTTGGTCCAATCTCGAGCTCATTCAATAAATTGTGGAATCAGCCTAGAATCGTAGAATCGGCCGATTCTGCCGAGGCTGCTGCTGTGACTCGGGTAGATGTGATTTTACCCGAGTTTGGCTCCATTCCTTGGTCTAGACTCGTAGAACGGTTGATTCTATGAGTCTAGACCCGAGTTTAACAACCATGGCTAGAAGTACTAGGAGTTTTTGTTTGGAACTGGTTGGGCCACTCTCTGGGCTGTTGTCCCGAGCCCGCTTCCGTAAGGCTATACGGTGGCACTCTCTGGCAACTTGCTGGTTTCCGTGGAGGGTTACAATGCCGGAAGGGGTGGGAAACTTGATTAGTAATTGGAATTTGGATACGATGGCTTTCAGCTTCGCCAGTGCCGGACGACCGAGAATTACATTATAGGGGGAGTGGGACTTGATAACGATGAAGTCGAGGTAGACCGTCTTTGTCATGGGTTCGTGCCCCACAGTGACGGGGAGAGTAATGAGGCCTTCAGCGTATAAGACGCGGTCGGCGAAGTCTACCAAAGGGGTGTGGTAAGGGCGGAGCTGGGAGCGAATGTCCACGTCCATCTGTTTGACGCATTCCCAGTATAAGATTTCTGCGGAGCTTCCTCCATCCCAGTAGACTCGGTGGATGAAGGAATTGGTGATAATAGCTCTGGTGAGGATAGCGTCTGCTCCCGTTGACCGGTCAGGGACATGATCGACATGTGAAAATGTGATGGTTTCCTCGGAGTGTAGGTGACGAGAATCATCATTATAATCCGGTGTGAGGCGACAGCGGACTTTGCTGGTTGATTCTGAGTCTCCTCTTGCCAGACCTCCGAGGTGATAGCCAGTATTTCACACATGGGGCGTTTACCATCGTTGCAGTTGTCATCAGGATCTCGGGGTTGCTTATCGTCCTTGCGGGGCCAGGTTAGTTGTTGGCGATTATCGTCCGGTTTACTGGCGCCCGTTCGCTTGTTGGTGCTGGCCTGGCCTTTACCCTTATTCTGGGGGTAATACTTTTTTTCTCCTTGGGTGAAATTGCTCAATTGGCCATTTTTGATCCCTTCCTCTATTTCTCTGCAAAGGCTAAAGCAGTCATCCGTGTCGTGGCCATGGTCATTATAGAACTTGCAGAAAGGGTCTTTGTTGCGGCGGAAGGGAGGGGTTTGAAGCTGCGGGGATGGTTTGAGGATGCCCTTGTTGGCGATCATGGTATATATTTCTTTTGGTGTCCGGTTAAGAGGGGTAAAGTAGAAGGGTTGATCTCTTGGTCTGCTATCCTGTACGCGATGGCTGATTCTTTCATGGACATTCCTTTTGTTCCGGAAGTTAGGTTGGTCGCGACCTTTATAGCGTCCTGTGAGAGCTGCCATATTCCTGGATTTCTCCAGTACAGCATTCTCAATAGTAGCTTGTTTGTCAGCCTTTCGAAGTAATTCTCCAATTGTCTGTGGAAGGTCAGAAATGAGGGCCTTGAAAGCGTCTCCATCGTTAAGACCACTGATAAATGCGGCGATCGCCGTTTGATCTTGCAAGCTTGACACTTCAAGGCATTCATCATTGAACCTGTCGATATACTTCTGCAACAACTCTCCCAGAGCCTGACATAGGGAAGCAAACTAGGCTTCGTTCTTGCCGAACTTCCTGCGTTGGAGGAACTTGTTGTCAAACTGAGTAGCAAAGTCGCTCCATGATTTGATGCTTGCTAGTTTTAGGCTGTCAAACCACAGTCTGGCCTTGCCGGTGAGGGTAGTGACAAAATGCTTGCACCACATGGCCTGCGGTGGGCTATGGATCTCCATTACTGCGGTAAAATAGCTAAGGCGATTGGCCGGGTCTTTGGTTCCGTCGTACTCCTTTAGTCTCTCTTTGAACTTGTACCCTTTCTCCGGGATGAAAGTTGCGATCTAAGGAATGAAAGGTGAGGGATGGACGGCCCCTTGGTAAGCGGTCAGTACCGGGATGTGCGCGCCGGAGGAGAACGGTTGGGTTGCAGCTTGTTGCTGAAGGTATTGGGTATGATTGTACGGTTGGTGGAGGAAGCTGTTTGGGGCGGAGGGAATGGCATTTTGGCCTGAGGTTGCTTGCTGTGGTTCGGCGAAAGAGCGGTATCGAACTTCGGTTATGAAAGGGTCGGTGGACCGAATTTTGTTTCATTCTGTAGTGGGATATTTTGAGTTACGTTTGCCGTTGCATTCGGGTTGACGGCGGAGGGTGGCTGCTGCATTTGTTAGAATGCCGTCATCATTCCCTTTAGGGGTCCCATGTTGTTAAGGAAGAACTGTCATTGCTCCATAGTGGGCTGGGGTGATGGGGCGGAGGGTTGGTTGGCCATTGAGGGAATGGGAATGGAGGAATGGGAGGGCGTGAGGGTCCGGCAATGGTCTTGGGCCGGACACTGTAGCTAGGTCAATTGTTTCAAAGTTCAGGGTCCTTGGATTGGCCGCCCGAGGGGACGGCAAATCATCGTCACTTTCAACTGTGACGTCCGGTTCAGTCGAAGGGTGGTGTGGTCCATTTTCTTCTGACATGATTTTTTAAAGTTCGAGGGGTTTCTTCTATGTCAATGCGGGGCTATGTTCGTAGAATCAATCAAAGTTATGATGAGTCCCCACAGACGGCACCAATGATGAGGTGCGCTTTGGCCGGAAGGTCGTCAAGGGCGGATGGTCAAAGCTCCCGATCACAACTTGTCAAAAGAGAGTACCCATTAAGTATTCTGGGGGTGGCTCCCCGGAATACATTCCGACGGCCAAGTTAGTGTACGATAGAGAGAGAAGCTCAGAGTATAGAGAGAGAGAGAGTAACCCCTTACCTGTTGGGTATCTGGGTGTATTTATATGAGTGAGTATCAAGGTGGTTGGTGTCACCTACCACATTTTCGATATCTAGGGTCCCTCATAGGGGACCCACCTGTAGGGTCGGGGTCCCACTTGGGGCCCTTATTCACTATTAGTTGGGATAATAGTAGTGGTGGACGACACGCAGATTGTGAGGTGGAGGTTATAATGGTGAGTTGAATAAGGTAGAGATGGTGGTGGTGGAGGTGGGATTAAAGGGGTGATAGAGAGGGCAGTGATATCTGCTCTGAAACCTCATCGGTGACAGTGCCACGATGGCTTGCCTGCTGCAGCGGCTCCAACAACGGTGATCAGTGCTGGTAGTGATGGTGGAAGCAAATGAATAAAAAATGTTAAGAAAAACAAAAATGGAAGAAATGATAAATAAAAAATGAGATTATGAAATTGATCAATGAGAAAGCAAAAGAGTAAAATAAAAAATAAAATAAAAAACCAATTGATGGATAACGCGCGAATACATAATTGAGGGTAGGACAGTAATTTTAGTAGATTATGATAGTTTTCTATTAAATTAACAGAATATTAATTATAACCATTTTCGTCCATTTTTCTAGTTTGGCAAAACACAATAGGCTTGTTCCTAGCTTTCTAGTATGTGCATATTATGAGATTGTTTTGTGAGATTATTATGTGCATGTTTTGTGAGATTGTTAAATGATTTATATACATGTTTGGTGTGAGTTTCCCCATATGTGCATCGGAATAATTCCACACCTTAAATGATTTATGTACATTATTATGTGCATGTTTTTTTTTAATGATTGGGTCCCTAAGGCTTATGGGTCTTGAGCGGTGACTCAAGTTGCCCGTGCTTCCAACACTGTATTGAGGTGGAGGTGTGGAATTATTCCGATGAGAATTTACAACCTAGACACGTGTTTGCTTAAGTGGAATAGCGCAAAACGGCACCGTTACAATTAACTTTATATATTTATATATATATATACACATATAATAAATAAATAAATAAATAAAATGTTCCAGCTTAAACCCCTCTCATCCAACCCTAATCTCTCTATCATTTCCAACTAAAAAAAAACAATTCCTAATATATATATATTTTTTAATGTTTGGGCCTCTCAAGCTTATGGGCCTTGAGCGTTGACCCAGGTTGCCCCTGCTTCTGAGCTAACACTGTACTAAGGTGGAGGTGTTGCTAGAATTATTCCGATGAGTTTACAACCCAGACACGTGTTTGGTTAAGTGGATTGCGAAATGCCGTTACACTTGACTCTATATATATATATAACACATATAACAAACAAATAAATAAAATGTTCTATAGCTTAAACCCCTCTCCCCAACCCTGATCTCTCTAAACATTTCACCCCGCTGTAGCCACAGCCAGAACCGTGTTTCTGAATCCATTACCTCAAGGTTTGTGATTTTTCTCTTTTTCTCCTACTCTTTTTTCAAATTCAAGTACTAATTTTAATGTTTCTGTTTGTTTTCGCTTGCAGCTTGATCGAATGTTCTCTTCTTTGTATTTTAGTTTTAACTAATAGGTCTTCTCTTCAGAGGTCAGTTTTCATGGTTGGCTCAAAACATGCACGTGTTAAGTGAAAGTTTCGCACGACAAATTGGAGAACTCTTCCACCATTGTGGGTTCTCTCTTATCTTCTCAAGGTCTTCATAACTCTTAACTTTAATTTATTTTTGGGCTTTGATGGATTAACTTGAACTCATTGGATATGACTTTAAAAGTTGAGTTTTGTCTGAGTGTTGAAAGAAAATATAATGAGGGTTGTTCAAGGAAAAATAAAATACCTAAAAGGGGTCATTATCGCGCATTTTAACACTTCAGACAAACCACAAGGGGATCTTCCATAGCTTTCTAAACTATAAGGGAGTTAATGATATTTTTTGCGAAGTGGGGGTCACTGTTATTTAACCTTATAATAAACTTAAACCCTAATTCAAACGCTAAACCATCGTTTAGGCCCACATTAGTAATAAAAATAATAAAATTTCAATTTCAATTCAACCCAAACACCTTAATTTTATTTAATAACCCTATAAATTTAAACATAAAAATTAAAAGAAAATAATTAACTATGAAGAGAAGACCTATTAGTTAAAAGTTAAGAAAATAAAAAGTAGAGAATATCCGATCAAGCTGCAAACGAAAACAAACAAAAAATTAAAGTTGGTAAGAGTCAGAAAAAAATTTCACAAACCTTAAGGGGTAATTGCTTCAGATATGCGGTTCTGGCTGCGGGTGCAATGAGATAAAATGATAGATATCATAAGAGAGAGAGAGAGAGAGAGAGAGAGAGAGAGAGAGAGATTAGGGTTTTGTGCGTAAGTTAGAACCTTCTTTGGGCTATCAGCAATTAAATTTTATCAATTGCCAATCTTTGATGGTTGCAGATTAAATTAAAGGGATGCAGCTTATGCGCTATCTTCAATTAAAATTATTTATATGCTCTACAACGAATTTTAAAAGTTTTACACCCCATTCAATAACTTTAGATCCTAGTACGCCCTTCAAAGGAATTCTTCCAAAAACAAAAAAAAAGTTTCACATGGTTGCCTCAAAATATGCATGTGTTAAGTGAAGTTTTGTACGGATGAATTTTAAAAATCTCCCATTGTTGCCGATTTTCTCTTACGTTTTCAAGATATTGATAACTCTTAAATTTAAGGGTGAAATACAATTTCCCCCCTGTGGTTTCGTGTTTCGGACAGTTTCCCCCTTATGCTTTCAAAATTGACAGTTCCCCCCTCATGGTTTTGGACTGAAGTGTCCACTTAACAGAAAATGCCTTCTCTAACGGTGTTAAAAAAAAATGACTAAATTACCCCTCTTAAAAAAAAACTTTAAAAAAAAAAATTGAAAGAAGGAAGAAGACGATGGCACTGTTCATCGTCTTCTTCCTTCTTCTTTACCTTTTTTTTTTTTTTTTTTTTTTTTCCTAAACCTAAAGCATCCCGCAACTGATATGAAACCCATTTTGTTGGGTTTCATATCAGTTGCGGGATTCTGCAACTGAAATGAAACCCATTTGATAGTTTGTGACAACATTGGCGAAAATTTGCCCTAAAATCGGACGAGTTTTCTTCACAAACCGTCCACAACCCACCGGAATTTATGGTTTCCGATGGCACAAAATCAGCCCCCAAATTAAACACAAACAACTACTTCAATCCATAAACTAAACCAAATACAATTATTTTTCAAATTTCTACCTCCACAAAAAACGTAAATTATACGGGAGCACCAACCTTTTCTTTCGGTTGAACGAACTGGAGCGGTCGCGCCCTGCTAAGCTTCGCCGTCTACAGTGAAGCTTCGATTTGGCCTGCTCCGGTTGGTCTTCAATTTGATTCCGCCTTCTTCGATTTGGCCTGCTCCGGTTTTCCCCAATTTCCTTCGTTTCTCTTCCTTATCCGTCGGCCGAGGTGGAGATTTTCTTTAAAAATTAAAAGGGTGAAATACACATTTTCTTTTTTTTTTTTTTTTTAAAGTTGAGGTTATTTTGGGAACAAAATTAATGACATCATCAATTTGTTTACCCCCACTCTCGTCTTGAGCGCGTTCGCTTCACGCACCGTTAGAGAAGGCATTTTCCGTTAAGTGGACACTTCAGTCCAAAACCATGAGGGGGAAACTGTCAATTTTAAAAGCATAGGGGGGAAACTGTCCAAAACACGAAACCACAGGGGGGAAACTGTATTTCACCCTAAATTTAATTTACTTTTGGGCTTTGATGGATTACCTTCAGCCCATTGGACATGACTTTAAGGCTTCGTTCTTTTCGTAACTGAATTGGAAATTTTTGATTTTTGGGAAAAAAATATTTTTTTGGAGGAAATTTCTTTTGAGAATTTGATTTTTGGTTTTAGTGATTATGTTATTTTTTGAATTTATGTGAGTTGAGATTTAGAGAAAATTTTAATTTTTAAATTTTGAATGAGTAAAAAATAAGGTTATTTTTTAAGTAAAATTTTGAAGGAAAAAAAAATGATGATTTTTCTGGAATGGAATAAAAAAGAATAGAGCCTGAGAGTTGAGTTTTGTCAGATGGGTGTTTGAAGACGAAAGAGATCAAGGGTGTTCAGGGAAAAAAAGAAATACTTAAAAAGGGTATTTTTAGTTCTTAAAAAAGTATTATATCATATATTGTTAACTCATGTGCTTTTAGAATCTTACGCCACACGAGTTGTTATCACAAGCAATTTCCGTCAAATCATTCTTTTATTTTAGTTAGTATTTTTGAATATGGTAATTACTAACATCTAGAAAAATAGTAAAATCAGTACTTGTATCAGCTGGGACCTTCTATGAATGGTTATATCCGGTAGGATAGTTTTCCACTCAAATCATTCTCGTACATAAGTTATAGTCATTTTATTTAATACTAGTTGGATTACACCGTGCAAAGTACGGTGCCCTATAATGCTCTAAAATTAATTGAAAAATACAAGATAAAACAAATGTTATTAATTCATTTTAATGGAAATGAGTCCCTATATAAATCGAATTTGAGAATACATACTTCCAGTTCTATATATGTACAAAGCACAGTGTCTTTTGAAAGTAATTGAGAAATGCAAGCCTAAACAAATATTATTAATTCATTTTAATGTAAATGAATCCCTATAAAAATCGAATTTTAGAATATGTAGTTCCAGTTCTATTTATACAAACTAGAAAATTGTAGTTAATGCAGTATTAATAAATTTAATCAATATATATCTCTAGAACTTTATTAAGTATGTATTGAATTGTTAGAATTTACTATGATTCTTCACTATTGTATTGAATTTTGTATTGACTTTGCAAAAATTATCTATTGTTAAGTAAGATTATTTTTTACAACAACGATTGCAAACAGTCAGAAATGAAAACCAAATATACTGGAAAAAAAGATGAAAGGAAGTAGAAGTTGAAACACATGGGGAAGTAACTCTCTTGTAACTGTTGTGAGCCATTGTTTTCTTCGTTACCTTAAACTAAAAGATGCAATTGTTCGTTTCTGCATAGGCAATTTAGAATAGAAAAGTTTCAAACAGTCAGATGAAAAATGATTACCATCAAATAAATCTCAATCCTTGAATTTTTTTTTTTTCACATCCCCTATTTATGTCATCATAATATATAGATAATTCATAGGATGGACATTTTAATTTGACTTAATTTTGGATAAATTTCAGAATAGTGTGTGGCTCAAGGTGAGTTAACCTCACTACTTTTGTTATAAATTATTTTATGTATTAATTTTGGGCATATTATGTGCATGCTTTGTGGGATTTGTTTCACAAATGATTTATATAATTGTTTTATGTGAGTTTCCTGATCACTACTTACCCTATAAACTATTTATATTAAGTTTTGTTTGATGTAACTTATGACATGCATGGGTCAACTTTTAGTGAATTATATTATACTTCTTTCCCAAAAGTGTCATTTTTCCTAAAGTTTTGGGACTCAATTAATTCAAATTTCTATGTGTCGAACATATAGTTAATTTAATTATTAAATTACTTGATTAGGCTAAAGACTAATCATATATAATTGGTTAATATAGAAGATGAAATTTGAAAGACATGAATAAAGTAAATGAGAGGAGTTATGATTTTCGGGGTTCAATTTGTAAAATTATAAAATAGGGTAAGCGTTGAAGCCTTCTTCTACGCCGTGGCATTTGCAGAGGATTCACTTCCATATTCCACTTCGATGGCTAAGTCAGTTTCAGAGCAAATATCACAGTATTTAACTAATCTGCTAAGTATTCATTACTTTTAACTGATGAAATGAACGAGTATTTATAGGCAAGGGAGTAAATATCTTCAGCTGGAAGGAAAGGGCCACGTCATTGTCGGGCCTCGTCTTCCCTTCAACAGATATATTCCCTCTTATTTGATAGCAACCGTTTCCTCGATCCTTGCGTCGAACCATTCAGATACGTGCATTGGATATGTATCTCATTCGAGAAGGTTCCTCGTATCGATACTAGTTCTGGGCTGCCCTTACTTGGGTCTTAAGGCACATTTGCCTACCGGAGGTCGTCCCTCTTTTGGCCTCGTTGCTCTCATGACCTCGGCCATATTTATATATCCAACAGTAATGACTAGTTAATTGAGAAAATAAAATCAGATGGCTAGATTTGTAATAGAGAGAAACTTTTGGGAAAAAAAGAATTAAATTAGGAGCCCAGTAAATTAGGGAGTTGAGGCTTGCTGGGGTGACATTAAAATAAAATTAAAAAAATCATAACAGAAAAAATAAAAGTATCACTTGTGGTGACAAAAATATCGCATTTTTTCCTAAATTTTACAACTTTGTTTCAAATAAATTACTAATTAAAAAGTAAATAATTTTTTTTCAATTAAAGAGTACAATTAATTTTCAAACTTTATCCATATTTAATTAGTAAATTATTCGAGACACTAATAACACTCAAGCAAAAATTGTAAAGTTAATCAAAGGATTAAGAAAATTCACTCTCCAAATATAAAGGACCATAAAAAATTATTCTTTTTTATATTTAAATAATTAAAATGTTATTCATTAATACATAAGGATTACAAATAAAAATGTATTTTGACTCGTATAAGTTGCACAGTTACAGAAAGTATTAGACTTCATTGTATGACCTAACCTCAACAATTTTAACAACTTTAATATTTGTAAGGCCAAAAACAAAATTAAAAAACCAAAACAAAAAAACAAACAGAAAAGCAATTCTTTGGTGGAAATTCATCTTGGATCCCTCTAAATCTCTCCACATGGACCACTTCAACAGCCATAAAGAAGGGGTCACATTTTCCATTAGTCATGGCTTACCACAAAGGTTGAGCGAATTAAATTAAGTAACCGAACCATCTCTATAAATACTTAATTAATCATCAATAAGGTGCGCAATAGGGCTTTTGTGGTTGAAATTTTCCAAAATTTCATGAGTGAGCAAGGTAACAAAGTGGAGTTAGAAGTAATTATATTCGAAAAATGCGTCCACGAGTTTGCCATGAGTGTGAAACTGATTAAACAAGGTGATTTTGATAGAGTTGCGTCTACTCAAAAAACTTACTGTGGTTTTTTGCGAGATGCAAGTGGAATCATGGCTAATCTCAAGAAACTAGCCGATGATTTTTCTCTTGCTACCAAGATCATGAACGATGTTCTATCCATGGTATATGAGCAAGCCAAATCAGGAAGAAGGTAAATAAAAAAAGAAAGAAAGACGCAATGGCAACATTTACAATTTCTTTGTTAGCCCTCCTCCTTGTGACTTCCTATGTCTTAGACAAAACTATTGGAGTGTTGCCCTGATTTAGGTTATTGTTTAACATTTCTTAATCAAACACATGTTTCATTTCTAGTTATTAATTAAGAAATGTTTTGGTTTAAGAAATGTTACACAATAACTAGTCATGGCATTTCACAAACTGTTGAACGCATGTTTTCTGGTTATTGGCTAAGAAATGTTTTGGTTTAAGAAATGTGACACAATAACCGGGTTAAGAAATGTTACACATTAACCGGGTTAAGTAATGATTTGGTTTAATAAATGTTACATTATAACCACGGTAAAACTTAACCACGGCATGAAACTGATCAGACAAGGTGATTTTGATAAGGCTACATATCCACTCAGAAAGCTTGATATGATCTTTTGCAAGATGCAAATGAAATCATGGCTGATGCTACAAAAATGAGCCGATGATGTTTTTGTTGCTACTAAGATCGTCAACGATGTTCTTATCACCATAGAAGAACGCAAAATCTTGAAGAAAGAAACAAAGTGTATGAGTTATTGGTTATGATGAGAGCTAGCAGTGGATTTTAGATTACTTTCTCGAATTTTTTCGATATTATTGTAAATATTTTTCTATTAAAATGTACTTGTTTTCTGAACTGATGATAATTTGGCTTTGTTGTTGTTAGTAAGTGTTATGTAAGTTATTGTATCCTTTGTAGAGGGTACTTATTCTGGTGTCATTACTCAATATAAGAATAAGAAATTTGTTGCTTGTATTTAGAATATGAAAGCTTCATCTTAGTTTCGCTCATTTTCTTTACATACCTCTATTTTCAAATCCAAATATCTCCTTTATTTACAAATATTTGTTCTTTACATTGCATCATTATTTAAGTTCTCTTTTAGTTATTTTATTTTTTTTAAAAAAACATTTTTCATAATTTTAAATATTGCATTATAGCACCTAAAAATATCATAATTATTAACTCTTTTTTTTTTTTTTTTTTGCTATAATGTAATTTTTGAATTGATGGAAAAAATATTTTTAAAGTGAAAAATCTAAAAGAGAATTTACAACTGTATAATGTATAGAACAAATAGAGGGGGTATTTGGTTTACAAATAGAGGGTATGTAAACAATTTTTGTAGGGTTTGAAAATAAACATTGGCAATTTAGATATTTAATATTTTGATTTTCTGATTTTTTTTACTATAGAACTATGTAATAAAAACTTAATAATATAAATTTTATTGGCTAATGATAAATAATTGACAAGTATTTAATTTATGAGAAAATATACCGCTGTTTCCTTTTTTTTTTTTTTTTTTTAATATACAGTTAAGAACCATCTATCATTGGATTTTGCCTTGAATGTATTACTAATGTTATTGATTATATAAGTTTTAGGGTTAGTTACAAAAACTGATAATTGGGATCAAAGACTTTATTACATAAAGTAACACTTGTGAAAATCTTCAAGTGGTGTTAGTGTTACTTTTTAAGTAGAGAATTGATATTTAATTTGAAGAAGCAAAATATACATTGCATGTGGCGTGCACATAGTCAGTCACATAAATAAACATGTTTCATGTAAGACGAGCTATTTCTTTTTGTTGCTTGAGCAAATTATATTTACCTCCCTCGAGGTTTATCTAAATTACCAAACAATCCTCAAATTTTGTAAAAATTGCGAACGCCCCAAGAACGTGATGATCTATTACAATTTTACCCCTCAAAACGGGACTGAAAAAGAAAATTGTTGACAATTATCAAAATAACTAATTGTTAGACCCATATACCCTCAATAAAGAAAAAAAAAATAGTAGTAACCAGATCTCCAATTATAATAAATCATGAGTGAATAACTAAACCCTATTTATAGTAACTACGTATTCATAAATCATAACTCAAATCATAACTCAACCTCATTTATAGTAACAAATCATAGTGTATGAATATGGAGTAACTATAAATTACACTTCATTTGTAAATGGGGATCCTATTAGTAGTACTTTTATTTTTCCTATTAAAGATATATTGGTATGATCATTTGCTATTTCTACAGTTGTTTACGTTTTTCTGTTTCAGTTCGCTTTTGAAAAATATAATTTTGTATTCTCATCACAAACTTCGGGAGCCGCTCAATAATATAGACAAACCTCGAGGGAGGTAAATGTAATTTTACATTTACTCTGATATCTTTGTATGTTCATGATTCTCTATTTTAAGTAGAGCGGAAGGATGTAGGATCAAGTCCCTAGTACCTCAAAATGCGCCACCTCACAGGTCCAGTGGCAGCAACAAGCCAGGCATACGGATGTCTCTGCTAATGTAATATCTCATTTTCCTAAAAACTCATCTAATAAAAGTAATTAAATTTTTTTATAAGAGAAAGTAAATTAGTAAATAAATAAAAGCCTACGCATGTAAATTTTATAAATACATATTGCTTTGTTTTCATTATGTGCTATATTAAAAGAATCCCCCTTAAAAAATATAAAAATTATTAATTTGTGAAAATAACACATAAATAAATAATTAAAAACTATATTTTTCATTTCTAACTTTACTTTATAAAGAAGGATAAATTGTAAATTACACATTATTTTGTTAATAAAGTATACAAACGAAAAGGAAAAAAAAAACTCTTTATTGGGATAAAAAATATATTTTGTTTTTTTAAATACTCTTTATCTGAGTTAAATATCTTGGGTGGTTATTATTCAAATAGAAGAATGCGGATGACTGGAAACACTAAAAAAAAAAACTCTCCAAAACATTCATATTTCAGCTCAGAATAGTACACTTGGAAACTATGTTGACGAAAAACAATGTGATCCTACAAAACTAAGTAGAAACACCAACTTAGAAAGGAGACAGCTTTGCATAATGTTCTTCACTAATTGCGCAGTTCAAATTCTCCTACAACTACTTAAGTTTTCTACTGGCATCGCAACCGTGTTTCAATCGCTTTAACCAACCATCGATCGCTTCCTTCCCCTTCGTCGCACTGAGAGAGTTGTAGCAGATCAGAATTAATAGCAATTGGGATCAGAACAACACAGGATGAGACATTACTTTTCTAAAATATACAAAACAAAGGAAACAGGATCAATTAGTACAATAAGGGTTCATACCTTGTGCTAGCTTATTCAAGGTTGAAGACCATTGCTTTGAGGACTTCCTGTATGCAGCGAGAATTCGCTCCATCTGTAAAACGCGGGGGAAAAAACAATTAAAAAAAAAAAGAGATTATTTCTAACTTCAATTGGTGTTCTTAACATGTTTGTAATACTCTTCACGATTCCAAAAATATTTCTGTCAATAAACCAGGCATCATATGAACCGTTCCTGTGCTAAATGTGCAAGAAATGCTAAATTATTTGCAGGAACTGTGTTTGACCAAAAATTCCTTTTCACCAATTGCAAAGTAACAGTGACCTTCCAAAACATTCAACCATACACATAAGCAAATATATTATACTGTAACAAAATTATACTCTCTTCTTCATAATATTATTTTTAGTATTAGAAATACGACTCTTCTATTGGGACGGTGGGAGTACAAACAATCGGTGAAAACTGAAGAGTATAGGAAAAGAGTCAACATAGCATCAGATGTGTATAGGCAGCTTATTTGATTCTGAGAGTGATTTAACTGAATTTCTACTGCTAGAAGGTGCTACATGCAAAGCAAAAATATCAAAAGGACAGGTGCAGCCTTCGAGAGCTCTAGAAGATCCCGCAGATATATATCAAAAGACAGAAGAGAAATCACAGTAGCGAGGATCCAAATGAATGGGCAAGTTTTACTATGGTCATTCCATCTCAATTATTTCCTGAAATCCCTTTTCCAATTCAAAAATGTGGTAGCTTGTGCATCCTTCCCTAATCTACCATTAATTATTATCCCTTCCTTTTTCTTTTTTTTTTTTTTAATTCACTTCCTTCCTTATTTTAATCACAGGAAATCAAAATCCTATTGGTGTAAAAATAACCTAATCTAGCTCAGTTTAATTTACTTAGCACACAAGTAAGCTTAGACTATAGACAGCAGCGAAACAAGATTGAAAGGAAAAACAGTTTAGCATAGTTACAACCTACCAAATGAGTTTGAAAAGATAAAACTATGTTTAAACACTAGTATAAATATAAAAATAAAATGAACATTCTTACCACATTTCCACATGAAGAGTGCATTGAAAGTAATGCTCGTTCAAGAACATAAAGATCAACTGCTTTATCTTCTGGAAGAGTTGATGTGAAGCTTAGACCAAAGTCAATTAGTACCTGCAGTAAAGAAAGATAGTATTGGATCCATATAATAGACAATAAAAGTATATCTGTATTTCAGAAAATGTGAGCCAAACTGACCGGAAGATGTGTAAAAATTTGCAAAAATTTTTTTAAAAAAATAAAATAAAATACAACACACATACTAGCTGATTGGTACCACTTTGAACTAGCATGTTTGATGTTGTCAGATCACCATGAATGAGGCCACCATCATGCAATTTTGCAATTGCATCACCAATCTGTGTTGCAATATCGTTCATCCTTTCTTCAACAATGCCATGTGTTCCCATGTCAAGAAGTATCTCTTTAACTGAGGAACCTTCAATAAACTCGAACGTGAGAGAATGTAGTTCAGGATCAACAGCATAAAGCACCGGAGTATAAACCCCAAGTCGTCTTGCTTTTGTCATGCACCTGGCCTCCTGATTCAGCAATTAAAATGAGTGTCAGGAGCAAAGACATTTTAGCATCAAGAGAGAAGCATCCTCTTACAGAACCCTTACCGCATTTAGGCGCTTAAGAGTGAGTTTTGCGTCTAAAGATGGATGCCTGTACTTCTTGGAGAAGCGCTCCTTGATTATGGACTTCCTTCCTATAAAAGTTGACTCGAATACCCTCTGACAAGGAAAGATAAAATTAATACACAAACAGTCTTACAGAAGCTTACAGTGGAATCGAGGGATTAAGTTTTTAGTTCCCAAGGATAGAAAAGAAGTCAGCAACTAGAAGTCAGCAACTATCTTTGAAGCTATCATATGAATGCGTTCACTATCAGTATCAGCTTTATGATTACGTTTAAATGCTTTTGATAAGCATTTTAAGTAGCAGCACATGCCAAATAATAGAATTTGCTGATTTAGAAAAAGACAAACTACAGTTTATCAGAAGCTTATAGTGGAATCAGGGGAATAATTTTGGTAACCATAGTTACAGCAACAACATACTAAGCCTTTATTCCACTATGTGGGGTTCGCTATATGGATAACATCTCGCCTCCACATACGGCTGAGACACATTGTCTCAGTTATACTCCCTCCCCCTCCATTCCGTTAGAAGAGTCATGTTTCAAAAAATGTACAATAATTTTTTATGGTTTTAAAAGTACACTATCTAAAATAAGTAATTTGCCACTATTTTTTTTCACTTTGTCCTTACTTCTCAAATGTGGATCAATTGTGAACCATACATAATTATATTAATAAGGGCATGAAAAGTAAAAAATTAAAAACAGGACCCTTCTAATAGAACAGAGACAGTATTTGATAAGGATAACATGCCATTTTTATATTTGTTTTCCAATTTTTTTTTAAGTCCTCCTTTCTCATTTTAATATAAGGGAACACCTCTCTATTTTCTACTCGTCAGACTAGGGCATCTAACAGTGTATCAAAACTATGTTTAACATGTTTCTTCATCTATTGGAGTTATATCTACTTTTTTTTCTAATACTTTACACGTGCACAAAAGTCTATACCCAGTGGTATCTAAAAATTTAACCTTTCCACCTACCCATTTAAGTGGAAGAGTGCCGACACATGATACTTATATGTTCCCTCTTCATAATATCTATTAATTCTATTATTTAACTATTTGAGTTCCAATTTTCCAACTACCAATTTCGTAGGTTTTAGTCTTTCTATAATTTTATTCATTTGCCCTCTCATTTATGTGAGAACTCTTACTCAGTTCACACTACACCCAGGTTCTCATGCAAGTGCGTGCTCCAGTGTGAGAAATCTTACCCATTTTGCACTATACATGGAGACGCAACAGTCTTCACCAAGACATTATAATCAAACTCTACAATGCACTCCTTAAAGAGGGGTGTCCTAGCCTTTACGCAATTTCTTAAATGATCCATATCATAAAATTTGACATTGTTTTACGATGACTGTCAGCCTAACACAACCCTTCCTCCCTATTTCAATTTTAAGGCCAAAAACTCTTGATTTGGGACAACCTACTTATAGGCAAGCAAGTTACTTATAGATTGGTAGAGTTGCCAAAGGCAAAAAAAAAAAAAATTCAGTCACCTTTGAAGTATATCATATACATATGTTCCCAACAGCTTTATGATTAATAGAGTAAAAAAAAAATGCCAAATAAAAGTAATCACTAATGCAGAAAATTAAATTTTCAAAAAAGGAATTTAAAAAAATACTATGGATTCCCCACTTTGCATCATGCTCTTTCTCTAGCAAAATTAATCTTGAGTTTTAAACCAGCTTCCCACACAGCAGTCACACACCCCCCCCCCCCCCCCCCCCCCCCCCCACAAAAAACACATTCTTCCACCGCTCTCAGCACAACAATGTGACTTTGTCCACAAGAAACAATCACTGCACCTCTCTTATAATCACCTATCTTCTCCTATCAATAACTATAACAGTCACAACTCAAAGCACACCTCTACTTCTCCAATCCCAGCAGACTGATGCCTCCACCCTGTACAAGCTCTGCTGCACCTTTCAGTCCAATTAGGCATCTCCCCTTTTTCTTTTTTCTCATGCTTTTCAATGCAAATGCCCCACATGGAAGGGTACTAAGCAAGTAACTATTCCTTTTTATTTGTATTCATTTGTTTATTTTCTTCGGAAGGTCAGGGGATGGTGCTCGAAGGGTATAGAGGTTCTGCCGAATCCAGCATACAAGTGCAGAAAAATCCATAGGCATGCCAACTCCATGCACAGTCTCCTTCATTTCACGAGCCATAATATTTGACCTTTTTCTCCACATTCATTTACATTGAATATTGTATTTTATTTTGACTATCAACACCCTTCTATGAAAAGACTGCAAGAATCCCATAAAAGGCAGAATTTGATAATTGAAGGAATTGGTATGAATTTCTGTAACTCTCACTTTTAAGCTGTGAAATTTAGTGTTAACTTTGTTCCTCATGCTGTTCTGCATCAATCTGTTTAGCAACAAGGAATGGGAGAGACAATAAAATAAAGGAAGAAGTACTGGTCTGAGGTGAGTGTTCCCACATGGGATACCAGTCATTAAGAAAGGCAATTAAGTGAAGACTATATTAATCCATTTGCATAGACAAATAAAATGTTCCTCAATCAAATCTTTACCATTTGTGCTGCAGTCTATGGTTAAGAAAATGTCATCCTCCAAAGCACAAGACACCACCAGGCTATTATTTTCAGAAACACCAAAAACAGAGCTATCTGTTTTAATATGTAATCCAATTTTTCAGAAACACCAAAAACAGAGCTATCAGTCATTAAGAAAGGCAAATTAAGTGAAGACTATATTAATCCATTTGCATAGACAAATAAAATGTTCCTCAATCAAATTTTTTCATTTGTGCTACAGTCTATGGTGAAGAAAATGTCATCATCCAAAGAACTAGGCACCACCTGGCTATTCTTTTCAGAAACACCAAAAACAGAGCTATCTGTTTTAATATGTCATCCAATTTTTCAGAAACACCAAAAACAGAGCTATCGGTCATTAAGAAAGGCAAATTAAGTGAAGACTATTAATCCATTTGCATAGACAAAAAAAAAAATGTTCCTCAATCAAATTTTTTCATTTGTGCTGCAGTCTATGGTTAAGAAAATGTCATCATCCAAAGCACAAGGCACCACCTGGCTATTCTTTTCAGAAACACCAAAAACAGAGCTATCCGTTTTACTATATCATCCAATTTTTCAAAGTGGAGAAATAGTGTTCAGAATGTCAAACTTGTAGCACATTTAACTCGTTATGAACTAAAATAAACCTGGCCCAAATCCATTCATCAGACTTACAGCTTCAGCGCCTTGCTTGATCAAAATTAAAGATGTTGAGTCCTTATCAATCTCCATCAAGATGAATCCTTCTGCACAAAGTTATCTCAAAGTATACACTGTATCTGCAATAATGAAAAATAGCATCATAACAGAATCGAAAAACTATCATTCAACAAAGATAATAAGAAATGATTAAATGAAGTTAAATTGAGAATCCATTTCAATTGGCACTAAATGCACATATCACCAACTTGCCAAGAAAAAAGGTAACGATCCACAACAAAAAAACTCTAGATCATAGTAGAACCTAAGCACATTCTTCAAGTTTAGGTAGTAGCCAAGATGTTCTCAAATACAACTCTACACAATCCAATTCAATCTGCAGTCACAAGATGCGATCACAAGGGCATAAAAGCAAAGCATTCAGTAGACTGAAGAAGTGGGGGGAAATTGTAATAATTAACATGCTAAACATCTCATCAAGGCAAAACCCATAAGAAGTGGCTGGATCATATGGATATCTAATGTATCCAAACTTTGAAATGATGACAGAATGAACAGTTTTCGTAAGCGATTAAAATTATATTTGTAAAGATTCTGTAAGCTTTGTCAACCACTAGTGGTTGGAAAATATTCGTAAACCTTCTCACTAAGTTAACCAATTCCAAGTTAGAAATATCAGTGAATTACTCCAAATTTGACCAGATTCTGCTTATGTATTAATGACTTGATATATATAATTTCCTTATGCATATCTCATGAAATTTTACCAACAAATCTCTGTTTCTTTTTACAGGAAATAATCATTCAACTTTATTGAACCGTCATGCCAAAATTAATGAACAGGCCCATTAAGCGCTCTGAACCTATATAAAACTTGGAGGCAAAAGCTAAGACCTCTTATGCGATGCTTATTTTATTATAATTTCTTACAAATTCAAAACCAGCTAGTAATAACTAAAGTTGGAGACAAGGAAAGATGTTTAGGAATTTGCTAACAGAATCCCCTAGCAAACTCATTATAAGCAGAGCAGGAGAGCTCATAAAAGGCTATAATCAAAGGAGCAGTAAGTTTAGTCCTAAAACCAAAAAGTCATATACTATAGATGTTTAGGAATTAGATACATGAAATCATCAAATTCCTGATAAGGAAGAAAAGGGCCTGAGAACCTTTTTACAAAGTAAAATGCTTTGAAAGTATGCCTCAGTTCTTGCCCTTCCACTGAATGTTTCAATTCCTACATCCCTTTTCAAAGTTAGATTCTTAGTCCCTCAAAATAATCAAGATATGACAACCACCAACTCCAAACAAACAAACGGCCTCCCCACCAACAATATACTGGGAAAGAAAATGAATATTGGTTGAAAATTCAAGTAAAAAGCTAAAACAAAAGGTGTGTCAATGTTAAGGGACAGTCTTGGAGGAAAGCAAAGGAATATTGGTTGAAAATACTAGTCAAAAGCTAAAACAAAAGGTGTACCGATGTTCAGCTAAACAAAAAGGTGTACACACCGGCACACTGAATTCACACAGATTATCACATGAGAAATCAGCGTAGTAAGGTACACAATTGCTAATTTACATAAGCATACCATGGTACAGAAAAAAAAAAAAAACAGAATCAAACAAATTCATATTACGTTGCACGTTATAAACATGCATATGATTCATTCATTAAATTAATTAAAACGGTTTGGTTCAGTGAGATCACTCACCTGGATTGCAGATACTTCTCGATCAAATCTGCATTTCATTTGAATTTGTTGTCAATAGAGTCTCTACAATGTTTAGATATGATTGACGTGTTCCTAAATGCACCTATATGCCTCTAACTCGATTTATCAAGCTTTATGGTTTAAAGTTTCTAGAATTGCAGCATTTTTCTAAAACAGGGAAAATCTTTCTTATTCTAATGTTCATGTAATTTCAGGGAGGATAAACCACAATGCACTTCCCAAAATATTCTAAACACGTCAAAAGATTCTGAACAACCATAGTTTCTAAAGTTCCCCCTAACTAATGAACAATAATCTTCATAATATGGCAAACAGAACTTCGGCTCCCAAAACAGACGACCCACTTATTTTTTGGAATTAGGAATTAGTCCCTAACATCAATCGAAATTAAAGCTCAGAAGTTCAGTCAAAGACTACAATTTAATTTCAGAAATCCAACACTTCAGAAACCGAAAAATCAGTTCAGGAAACCAAAAATCAGTCCAGAATTTCCAGTCCTAATATAACCAGCATTAACACCCAAGAAAAGCAAGCAATTTGAAGCCAATATTGCAGCATATACAGCCCAAATAATCAAGCAATTTGAAGCCAAAATATCAGTAATCTCCGTCCAGATTTTCAGTACAAAGTCCAGAATTCAGTCCACCTGAATTCAGTCCCTCATTTCCGAAATCACAGCTTCAGTCCATCTCTTCCAAATTTCAGAATAATGAAGCAAAAATTCCAGCCACAAATATAGGAACCAAAAGAAATACAGTTCAAGCAAAACTGAGAACTATTCCTTCAGCACCATTTAAGTCCACAGGCCAGAATTAACAAAAACAGAGCAAAATCTGAATCGGGAAATTACCTCCGCAGTGAACGCCGGCAAGACCAAGAAAGACTAGACCAATTTTGACCACCCCAGCAGCAGGGACGGACTGTTCCAGCAGTCTGACAGGCCGCCGTTAGACGTAGACTGACCGATTAGCAGCAACCCAATATTTTCCGCTCGATCCTTAGGTACCCAGAAACAGAAATTCCTAGTCGTCTCCCTTCCAATTGACGCGCGAACACAACATTTAATCAATTTGCAGAGAATTCAGAAATTCCAGAAAACCCAACCCCTATTTCGGAGCCCTAACCCGAAAATCCTAAATTGGGAGTTTGGAGATTCATAAATTAATTATTTCATGAATTAGATACGGAATTGATATTCGCAGTAACCGTTTCGATATTTGCAGTAACATTTCTCTGTAAAAAGACAAAAATGCCCCTGGACAAAAAAAATTACAAACCAACTATGCAGTCTTAAAAAAAAAAATTGAAAAAACAACACACGGGCTCTGTTCCATTTAATAATTCCTGCAAAGCAGAGCCGGGTGGAATCACAAAATCGGATAAAAATTAAGACGACTCGGATCGAAAAAAAGTTAGTGGCTAAAGTTAAAATGTTTTGTTTTAGATAGTTGGTTTGATTATTTTAGTTGTATTATGTCCGGATTTGTTAGTATTTTTGTCGAAAATGTGAATTTTTTACCGGATTGGCTAAGATCCGCCCGGTGGTTACTGCAAATATCAAACTGAAGGGGGGGAGGGGGGGGGGGGGGGGGGCGAAATATCACCTATGCCGCCGGCGATATTTTGGGTTTTTTTTTTTTTAAAGTGTTAGGGGTATTTTAGACTTTTTACAAGAAAATGTTACTGTAAATATCGAAACGGTTACTGCAAATATCATGCCCCATTAGATAATCCACAGCAGTGCAGATATGGTTGAATTCGTGCTACCCATACACAAATCGGCAACTTCCAACCGACGGGAGTCCGTCGCTCTTACTTCGGCCGTACCCGATACTGGAGGATATAAAAACAATATATATTCAAAATAATATTAAAGAGATTAACATACAGCGGAATAAATCTTCTTTGTAATAACGAACAATAAACAAACCCGCAGGTACTTTTGTATCTCATCGTAGAGACACTTTTGTATCTCATCGTAGAGACACCTTTGTATGTTTCATATATCTTCTGTGGAAATTCATCTTTATTGAAGAATTTATTCATATCCACCCATTATTCTTCATCTGAGTTCATCTTCTCATCAACCTTGCAAATGCCAAAAACATCCTCGCAAACTCGAGACATCACATTTAAATAAGATGTGGACATGAACTTATATTTTGAGAAAGTCTTATCAAATTTCTCAATCTGGTCAAAAAACTCACTGATATCTACCATTCATTGTCAGAACAGAGCTTTCCATCGATATTGCTAATCTCATCAATGCCTTTAGATATAACAATGTTCCAATTCTGCTCCGGTTCAACAGAGTTTTCAACACTCTCATGATCACTTTTATTTACGTGATCATCAATTTCAATATCTCCTTCTTGTTCTGAGACACATACAATTTATTCTTCTTCTTTGACCAAATCAATACTTGTAATGTCTTCACCCTCCTCGACACATTCCTGTTTAATGATATTTTTCCATAAATAATAATTTTTTATTCTTAAATTTCAGAAATAGGGATAATTTTTTAGAATTTCCAAATTAGTGAAAGTGAAGTTCATGGCAGAAATTTGTAAAGAAAGTGAAGTTGAAAACTTCACTTTCTTTGAAAATAGGTCTTGGCTAAAATTTGTAAAGAAAGTGAAGTTGGTAACTTCACTTTCTTTGAAAATAGGTCATGTAGAAAATTTGTAAAGAAAGTGAAGTTCACAACTTCACTTTCTTCTTTGGGCCGAAATTTGTAAGGAAAGCGAAGTCGTGAACCTCGATTTCTTTGAAAATAAGGTGGGGCGAAAATTTGTAAAGAAAGTGAAGTCGTGAACTTCGATTTTTTTGAAAATAAGGTAGGACGAATATTTCCAAAGAAAATGAAATTAACAATTTCGCTTTCTTTGAAAAACAGGTGATAAGAATATAATTTTGCTTTCCTATTTGCACTAAGTAACCATGCCTTGAGTTGAAATTTCATTGAGCTTTTAGATCTTGGTGCTATATTTTTTGTAACCAATCAATGATATTTAATTCAAAATAATTATCACTATAGAATGTGAACTTTTTAAGTTTATGGAAATGATTGATATATGTGGCAAAATATGTTCAAAGAAAGCAAAGTTCTTTGAAATTTCGGCCCCACCTATATTTTCAAAGAAATCGAGGTTCGCGACTTCGCTTTCTTTACAAATTTTCGCCATGTCCTATTTTCAAAGAAAGCGAAGTTGTAAATTTCGCTTTCTTTATAAATTTTCGCTAGGACCTATTTTCAAATAAAGTGAAGTTCCCAACTTCACTTTCTTTACAAATTTCTCCCAAGATCTATTTTCAAAGAAAATAAAGTTCCCAATTTCACTTTCACTAAATTAGAAAATCCCCAAAAATTATCTCAATTTTTGAAATTAAGAATAAAAAACCATTATTTGTGGAAAAAATTCATATTTTGGCTCTCTGTATTGTCGCCAGAAGATCCATTCTCCAAGCTTTCACCATCAACTTCAAGCAATGCTTCATTAGACTCTTCATCCATTAACACGAAGGCTTCAGTTTGAACATCACAAAAATTAGCAACAATAGTGACATTCTCTTCTATTTCTTCAAAACTTTTAGACCAACACTCTCTTTTGTAATCTACAATTTGTTGGGTAAAAGACATATCATAAGTCACCAGTTCATATTCCAAGTCGTCGTAACCAAATATAGAAAAATCATTGGTGACCTAAAACCAACTTCTTTTTGTGAAATTTCCAAGTTAACGTGCGGAGAACTTTTGACACTATTTGTTCTTATGTCATCTTCTCACCGTTGATTCTCATCTCACTAATGATAGATCTGACCATGTTCATGTATTTTTGGACTCTTTCATCAGGCTTCATCTCTATCAACTCGAATTGTCTCCTCAACTCCTGTAGTTTGACTCTTTGAACGACGCTACTGTTTTCTCGATTAGAATTTTTGAAATTTTTCCAGAACTCCTTGACTGTATTTGCATTCGTGAATTTTTTGCATACGTCTAATTCAACATTCATTCTTAAATAATACATAGCCACTTGATACTGATATTGATTTATCTTTGATTATTTGCTTTCTGCAAATTCTGACTCAAATCCCGACTCAATCACGTGCCATATTTCAATACTTCTAAAGAAATCTTCCATCTGTTGACACCATGATTCATAATTCTTTTTGTCATCAAAGACAAAAACAGAACACTTATGAATGATAGGGAAAGAAGACATCTTGAACCCAAAAATTATTTTAACACATAATCAGAAACCAAATATAGGACCAAATTAATCAGTCACAAACAACAGGCTAATCCGAAATCACACAACTGGAAACGTTGGATCACTGAATCAATTAATTTGATTTGATCACAAATTAATTGCACAGAAATCAAGGAAGTCAAACCTTAAATCAAACAACTCATGTAACTTCCGCCGATGCAAACTCACAACAACTGTGATTAAATGGTAATTGCACGCAAAACCAACGATGCAAAACTCAATTCAACCTGAATGAATTAGATCTAAACGAAACCGCATCAACACCAACTGGCGGCGAGCCTCTATGCACAAAGCGGAATGGCTTTCGGCGGCGATCCTTTCACTAAAGTAGGTTTCTACCTCTTTTAATCTGGCACTGATGCCACTTGTAGGATATAAAAACAATATATATTCAAAATAATATTAAAGAGATTTACACACAGTGGAATAAAACTTCTTTGTAATAACGAACAATAAACAAACCCGCACGCACACAATCTGTGCGGAGCACCTAAGCCGAAACTTGGTCGAGAAAAAACCCGAAGGCTATTCAGTTTCTCCCTATCTGTCTCTGTATTTATCTATGTGATTACAATGATCACCCAATGCCTCTATTTATA
>VMRK01000451.1:0-45110 GCA_016801395.1 Leptodermis oblonga
AGGATGAATGCAAACGTTGTGCAGTATGAATCTACCGTAGCATTTGTAAATTCTAAAATTTAAAAACTGTGTATGAAAATCTTTGAGTAAATGGCTCTGATACCAAAAGAAGAATTAAGTTATTCACGAATTGAAGAACAGTTGCAGCAGCCTAATATTCAAGAAAAAATAAAATTACTTTCAGAAAAGTTTAAGACTAATATATGTTCGGATCATCCAAATGCTTTTTGGGATCGTAAAAAGCATATTGTAAGTTAATCTCATCTTTTATTTATGTTCCGTAATCTCATCTTTTATTTTGTAGGATTCCATGTTAATCTCATCTTTTATTTATGTTCCGTAATCATAATTTTCCTGTTTCATCTAATTGTTTTGACAGATGAGTTGTTCTTTAGATTTTATTGTTTAACTAAACTTACCAAAGTAAATCTCCTCAGGGTGGAAGCCTTTATAAAAAGTTACTGCGAATTTGCAGTCTTTTTTATACTTATTACACTCCAACTCCACCATTTGCTGCAAAGAGATTTTCATAGCAACAGCAATAATTTACAGCTTGTAGTCACATATCTTGCTTTAGATTATATTGAGCTGAAAGAGTTACCTGCAGGCTTTCATTAGTGGAGTCATCAAGAACCTGGAAAATAGTTTATCTGAAGGTCATGAAAGCCCACATGCAGCTCCGATCGCGAGTTTATAGCCCCGAAGAATAAAGTATGTAATTATTTCCTCGGGAAAATTACAGTTTCGGTCTCTCAATTATATTCTCGTTATACTTTCAGTCCTTTAATTATTGAAACTCGCACTTTCAATCCTCTAACTATCACTCTTTTGCTATTTTGGTCCCTCTTATCGGCAAGTTACCAGGTTACTGGTCATTTGGGGTCAAAATGAAAAACTTATAAAATATTTACACCAAATCATAATAACTAAAAACTTTTTAAAAAATAAACAAAAGGTCTTAAATACTATTTGCTCCTTTCCCAACAGTTTTTTTTTCTTTCTTTTTTTCTTTTTTCTCTTTTCTCTCTTCTTCCCCCACATAAACAGAGAAGTGTTCTTCTTCCTTCCCACTACGCCGCCGCCTCCCCTCCTCTCTCCTACCTCAGCTGCCACTCGTCTCTTCTCCCTACCTCGCCGCCCCTCTTGCTGGGTTTCATAATATGAATGAAACCCAGCAATAGCAACTGGGTTTCATCAACTGGGTTTCATTATAATGAAACCCAGTTGCGGGATAATGAAACCTAGTTGCTGAGTTTCATTCCAGCGGGTCTTCTGGTTAGAATTAAAACAAAAAATTACATTAGATTTTGTCCACCGGTTCTCTGGCAATTTGCGTTGGTCAGCAACGATTCCGGCGGCGGTAAACTCCTTTAAATGAAGGAATGGTGGCTGGAGGTAGTAAAATGGGGATGGGGGAAGAAGCAAGAAAATTTCAAAGGGAAGAGAAAGGAGATGAAAAAAAAAAAAAAAAAGAAAAAGAAAAGGGGGGGTGATGTGGGTGAGTGCAAAGAAAAAGAAAGGCGAGAAAGAAACGTGGCTTTGATTTTTTTTTTCCCCTTTTTTTTATTTCGAAAAAATAATTTTTTTGTTTATTTATTTTTAAAGTTTTGAATTATTATGATTTGGCCTAAAACTTTTATAAATTTTTCAGTTGGGTCCAAATTACCGTTGACTTCGTCAGTCAACCGGTAGCTTGCTGGTAATAGGGATCAAAATGGCGAAAGAGTGATAGTTAGGGGACTGAAATTGCGAGTTTCAATAATTAATGAACTGAAACTGTAACGAGAATATAATTGATGGATCAAAACTGTAATTTTCCCTTATTTCCTCCTATTGCTAATTTACAGTTTTTGATTGTTATCTTGTCACTGGTCAAACATCTAATCATTTTTGAGGCAGAATGTTATTTCTTTATGAGGTGATCTCAAAATGTGGGCCTTGTTCAAAGGATATTAAGAAGCAACCAATGTACTTCTGTGTGACTTTTATGTGTCTACTCATACTTTCCTTCTTTTGCATCTTTTTGTGTCTACAAATTTTCTTTAGCGTAAGGATGTTATCCATTAAAATAATAATAATAGTGCTAGGTTGAAATGCCCTGGACAGTGATATCGATGGACCAAAATTTATGCACACCTTTCATAAGAAATGGACAATCCTGATTTTGACTGACTCATTAGTGTTATTCTTTCTCCACTATCTTGATAATGTTTTTTCGACTGTTTTCCTTCAAAACATACCACGTGTGAACATATGCTAAGCATATTTTCTCCTCTCCTACTACAAGATGGAAACATGCTCATCTACGAGATGGAAATTTGGAGTTGCTATATTTCCTAATTGTTGCTCTATAATTCTATCATCTCGTTTACTGTCTTTTATAGTCATATAATCTTGAACTAACTCTTGCATCTAATGTATTCTTGTAAGGTTGTTCTACAACCCTCCTTGGCAATCAGCATGTCTTACAAATGTTAACACTTGTAACTAGGTGGTTAAAGTTATGGTGCGTGTGATGAAACTTTCTATCATTTCCAACTCTTCCTACTCTAAGAACATGCAGAGAGAGAAGTAAAACGGGAAAATAATAGGAAAGAATGACAAAGAGATGTTTGAGCATGTCATTTGTATAGAAATCATTCTATTATGGAATTAATTCTGATTGCATTCGGTAATCATTTTAACATTTATAAGACTTTGCATAGATGGGTCAGTTTTAATGAAAGCTGGAGGTGGGATAAAATAGGTCAAGTTGTTGATTTTAGTAGACCATCCGAAAAACTAGGAACCAGTTAGATATTCCCCGTGTGCAACTTTCCTTGGGAAGATCAAATTGAAAGTGATGCAAATGGTCTTTTTGGAACTAGGTGAAACTTAAGTATATTTGTATATGACACACCACTATGAAATGATTCCAAAAGAAAGAAAAGGAAAAAAAAAATAATAATAATAAATACAAAAGAAACAAGAAAAAGAAGAGAAAGAAAACACGTTGTACCTCTTTTTTGTTAAACTTAGTAATTTGAACCAGCACTGTAGGATAGTTCCTGTTCTGCTTTTGATAATCTTTTATTGCATTAACCTTATGCTTGTTATATCTTTTCTTCCTCAGAAACTTCAAACAGGCCCTAGTGTCGATAGAGTCTCAACTTGGGCCCCGTGGATAGCTGCAGTTCTCATCTTTCAGCATGCATGTAACAGTGGAAGAGAGAACGGAACATTGATTTGAAATTGAAGCAGAGGTTAATTTAGCTGGCAAAAAGAGAGCCCTTGGGAGATGATGGCAATGAGCAGATGCCAAGAGCGTGTCATATACCTGTCTAATTTGTTATGCAACTGAAGTGCTGGGTTTAAATAGAAATATTGCTAAGAGGCGGGATAAACGAGGACATGATATACAACTTTGGTGGAGGAATGTTATCACAATGAGTGATCCACAACAAAGCTTTTCACTTGGGATAGACACACGGTAGACTTGCAGGTAGAGGTGCCGCAATGTATCTGGATTCTGCTTTACCTGCCTCCATTTCAGTTGGAGAATTTAAAGTTTTATTTATATGAGGTACCAAAATTTCTCTTTGAAATTGTGATTTTAGTTCTCTTTATCATATTTCATTTGATTCTATTTTTTCTACTAGTTTTATCTAAGCTGCTAGATTTTTATTTACAAGGTTTTAGGTTTGGTGTCTGCATCTTTAAGTGATGTTACTAAAAATGTTGTTTCAATCATTTTTATTAGAATTTAGTGAATTCGGTCCCCTTTTTTTTTTTTCCCCTCATTCGCCCGCCACCCCCCCCCCCCCCCCCTCCCACCCACCTAATAGCAATGGTAAGATCAATATATTTTCTCTCTTTTTTAAGAAACTTCTAATGGAATAAATGCTTATTAAGAAAGATTTGGTACTTCTCTGTTTCTTAAGTTCCATGAACATTAGCATTGCAAAATTAATGATGGTAATTTTGAAATGACCTCTTCCATATCTCACAGTTTGCAAACCTTGCTTATGCACTTTATGAAAAATTAACCGATACTCACATCATACCTGGAATAGAGAATTTAATTTTTTTTTGAATCGTGTTGACATAGAATATCGGTGTGTACAATTTTTCTTTTCTAATATGGTCTCTAATGCCGCGGGCTAAAAATGAATTAGCCATTGTTGTTGTAAAATTGTTATTTATTATTGGCCATGGCTATTTTGTTTTAGTCACGTCCGTTATTAACATGGGGATAAAGTGCAGCATGATTTTCTCTTGCCTTTAATAACATAAGGCAAATGTCCAAATAAACCCCTAATATTTCACCCAAGGGCCAGATAAGCTCCTAACGTTACTTTTGGAACAAAAAAGCCCCTGATGTTACGAAAAAGGTCCAAATTAGCCCCTCAGTTAACTTTGGACACATCACATATTTTTGCTGATTTGGCTCTGCCACCTCACTCTTTTTTGCTAATTTGGGTTCTTTCTACCTCCACGTCATCACCATCTAACCATGATCTTTCCTCCTCCGCCATTCTTCCTCTTCCTAGACAATTCATGACCCAACAATAATTCAAAAAAAAATTTGACATAACAAAAATCTAGACCAGTATCCAATTCAAACAACAACACTTAGCAACACCAGAACCCAGAACCACTTGCTGCCATGGCCTCCTCCGCGGTCATTGCCACCAACATCCTCAGTACCTCAGAATTTCAGGAAAAACAATAAGATGAAAACCCAGGTGAAAAAATACAAACTAGTAAAGTATGCCATTTTCCAACAATTTTATTTCAAAACTTATTGGACCATAAAAACCCATATGAGAATTTCATAACAAAACCCAGAACTTATTGGTGATGATGATGATGATTGTTTAGTTGGATGCTGATATGGTGATGGTTATGTTGGCAAGGGTGACGGAGTAGGATGCTGCTCTGCTGCTATGGTGAAATTCTGAGGTACCGACGATGTTGGTGGTGATGACGGTGGCGGAGGAGGCCATGGCGGAGTTGTTGTTCTAGCAGTGGCAGAGTTGCTGTTCTGGGTTTTGTTGGTGCCGATATTGCTGTTCTGGGTTTTGTTGGTGTTGCTAAGTGTTGTTTGTGAGGCCCAAAATAATAAAGCAATTGTAAAGGGTATTATTGTTAAGTTAATTTTGATTTGGGGCTCAATTGAGAATTCACCAAAATTTTAGGGTCAAATTCAAATTAAGGGGTTTTAATTTTAGGAAATCAGATATATAATTTAGAGGAAAAAAAACAATAAATAAATAAATTCACAAAACTAACTTCAGCAACATAAGAGTGCCAAACTAAGTTGGATAGTGCTAGACTTGTGCCGCAACGGAAGAAGGTTTTCAGAATTATCAGGTTTCCCCACGTTTCGCTTTTCTTGTTAACGTACAAGACCCTATCTCAACAAAACTCCATGCATAACTCGCACGATTACGCTCTAGACGCGAAGCAGAAGGAGATTTGAAGTGCGAAGGGGGAGATAAATAAGATGGCCGATGCCAACCCTCTCCCCCTAATCTCAAGCAAATGCAAACCATTCTCTCGCCGCTTGAGAACTCATCTCTCAGTTTATCTCGTCCGCTTGACTGATGCTGCACACAGTAAGGGGGATCTAAAGAAGAGAAGGTAACTTCTGCGTCTCTAACTCCTGATTTAAGGTGAATAGCCGTAGGGGGACTCGTTTAATGTACTAACTGATTGGGTTCTGCTGTTCTGTGGTTTAGTGGACTATAGTACAAAATTGTAACCGAGTTAAGGAAGGGAAGTCTGGGGTGTTGTTTCGTGGGTATTGCACGTGAGATTCTTCTTCTAATCTGTATTTATTAATGGCAGTAGAGTGGCCTTGAGATTAGGTGGGAAAGGAGAACAGGTACTGCTCATCTTGTTTCCTGGGTTCGTCTGTGTGTTCTAGTTGTTTAACTACGTCCAGTTATGAAGCATAATTTTGGATTCTCATAATTTCTTTTAAACTCTACTTAATGAACGAATATATACTGATACAAAGAGCACTCGACTGCGTTTAAGGCTGCGGAATACACATGAGCATACATTGATACGATTGCATTTGTTTTAAATCTGGTTTACTGTGTACTGGGAATGATGACCTCTGTTCTTTTGCGTTTTCTGTTTACAGAGAAATGATTTGCGGAAAAAAAAAATGCACCTATAACATGTTAAGTACTGTTTAGAGAAAGTGTAGACCACGTTTTGAGATTTTTGGTTCAAGGATTGCCAGAGTTATGTATTTTTAAAAATTGTGGTAGTCTGCTGGAATTTGGTCCTACAGAACAGCTGAGTTTGGAAAATTCGTGATAACTTGTATACTTTGATAAAAATTATGAAAATTTAAATGTACAGTCTTGACATGTGGATTTAGCTACCTGCAAAATTTCGTGCCCATTGGGTCTGTATTTTGAGAGTTACGTCGACTGTCCTGCACAGTCATTTTTTTTTTCAGGAAGACAGTGAATTGTGAATTCGATATTTAAATTTCCCTTATTCGAAAAATTCTGAAACTTTTTCTGCATGTTCTAGGAACATATCTCTATAGTTCTGAAAACTTTTGTTGGAAGGCGATTTTTATTTTGCGAGTTATAAATTTCTAAAGATGAAAGTTCTGTATAGGCATTTTTCAGGAAAACAGGGAATTGTGAATTGTGAATTCGATATTTAATTATCCCTTGCTCTAAAAATCCTGAAAAGTTTACAGTATTTTCTAGGGACATATTTCTATCTTTTGGAAAAATTTCAAATGAACTGCGACCTTAATGGTACTTATGGTTTCTTCCAAAAATTCTGAAATTTTAATGCTAACTATTCTAACATCTTTTAACTAATGGTTAAATTTTGTTGACACCGACTTTCCAATTGAGAGAAAACAGATTTTAAAATTTACTGATCCGACTAGAAAATCCCCGAGCCTTTAATTTAGAGGGTTGTCGCTGCTTACGTTCCTTTGAAAACGTGCATGCATCCTTGGACACTTGCTTAGTAATAGGGCATAACATTACTGATTAAGGGTAATGACTCTGCAGGATTGATTTACTGAGATCCCTGAGTGGATTGACCTCGTTTGAACAAGGTGAGGGTTCTTTGACACTTAGTTACTACGCGTTTAAAGATAACTATATATATACATGTATATATATGATATGTAGGTATAATTGTTTTCTTCAATGTTATTGAATTGTTTGTGAACGTATGGCTGCCCACGCCATAAAATTATTTTGGACATGAATTTCCCAAAATACCATTTGGTATGTTTTACAAAAAGTACATACTTTTGTAAATTTTTACATGAATAATTTATATGCTTGATAACTACTTCATGGATTGTTTTATGAATGATTTACTCCCTCTAATGCAACAAAACTTTGGATATGAAATTCTCAAAATATCCTTTTGATTTGCTTTGCAAAACTGCCAACCTTTGTAAGCTTCTTGTTTAACTAAATTCCATTTTTAACAATCTTGTTATGGTACTTTTACTTCAACTACTTATTCAGCTATTTTTATTCCTCGAACTATCTCTCATTGTTGCTTATGACTACTCCTACTGCTACTGTTGATCTAGTGGTCACCTACTGCTACTGTTGACCTTATGGTTCTACTGCTACTGTACTGCTGGATGTCATGCAACCACGGAGTCATGCATTTGTCCTTAGACAAGGAGGACTTTTGTATGATCTCCACCACTTCTCCTTCTCCACTCACTGCCGAGAAAACGATTTCTCTACAATTACTGTTTTGAATTTGCTCTCGTTATCTAGAGAAAAACTTCTACTGAATCTCAACTATATTGTTTTGAATTCATTCTCTTTTTCTGGAGTAAAATGTTTAACTTCGGAATCGTAATCAGTCTGGTGACTGGTGCTTTGTGTCGAGCTAACTCTTTGAATATTATTATCTTGGTAATTGTTCTTCTTTTTTTTTTTTCTCCTGATCTTTGAAATTCTTACACTACTATTTTGAAATGGCCGATAATTGAATTGCCATTTTTCTTATCCGTTCAATTCCTTAATACTGGAACTATGGGCTTTCATAAACCTAAGACTCTCGCGGGCTATATTATTGTAGCTCACCCTATTTTTCAAAACCTTATTTTGTACAGGTGCCTAAGCTATTGGGTCTGTTCACACGGTGAGGTCGACTAGGCGAGGTTAAGGATTGCTAAAATACTCTGATGATGAGACTAGAAACTAGCTTGGAATGGGATAATCTGGTTAAGCGACCATCCTACTACCCTTGAAATGTCTATAGTAAAGATTGTACCTTTCGAATTTATTAAAGTACACTATTTCTTGATAAAGAATTTATAGTTTGCTCTTGTTATCAAAAGTGGGCGCGAGCCTTGAATGGCGTCACCTCCCTGATCCATCCATTTGTGTATGGCACCGAAGGGGGGGGTCAGGGTGGGGCGTCACATTGTTGTTTGAATTGGATACTGGTCCAGATGTTTGTTATGTAAATTTTTTCCAGTTATTGTTGGGTCATGAACTATTTAGGAAGAGGAAAAATGGTGGAGGAGAAAAGATATGGTTAGATGGTGATGACGTGGAGGTAGAAAGAACCCAAATCAGCAAAAAAAAAGAGTGAGGTGGTAGAGCCAAATCAGCAAAAATAGGTGATGTGTCCGAAGTTAACTGAGGAGGGGCTAATTTGGACCTTTTTTGGTAACGTCAGGGGCTTTTTTGTTCCAAAAGTAACGTTAGTGGCCCTTGGGTGAAACATTAGGGGCTTATTTGGACCTTTGCCCAATAGCATAATCACCCACTGTTAAAATTTTGCGGGTAGTAGTGTTTTAGTTACAGCTTTCTTCAAAATTTTTGTGAGTAATTAGTCTTTTTTCACCCAAAATTTTCATGGATAAAAATCATTGGCCTCGAAAGAGAATCACTGCGGTTGCACCATTTAGGATTTGAATAATACTTTTTTTAATTCAAATTTTTAGAAAATGCTCTGTAATTTTCATCTACAAAAAAGAAAACAATAGTTAAATTTTCTTTTGGGTATGGTGGTTGATGTCTGGACTAACATTTGGTTTTTAACATAGGTTTGGAGTTTCGGACAACTTTCATCTCTTTCTCACTCTCTATCGCCTCTCCCTATCTTTCTATCTCTCTTACTTTATGTATGCGTGCACATTAGGATGGTTTCTCTCAGAATTTTAAATGTCATTCCTTTCAATGTTTGTTAATGTCTGAAAAAGAGATAATGTGTGAAGATTATTAATGTTTATAATTTATTTTATTCAAAGATTTTATTGTCAAACGGTAAAATGATTGAAGCATTAGGTTGGAAATGATTGGTTCCTTTCTTTTGAGTTTTCCCATCAGAAATGTAATCTTGAGAGGCATAGCGATACAAGTTGTTTTCATTTATTACCTCTGTACTATATATGAAGTGCAAGCTAAAGTATTTGATTACATTTTCATTGTTTATTACATTTTATTTTCTTGATACTGCTCAGGCAATCAAAAAATAGGAGTAGAATTGTATTGCATTTCTGTTTGATGTAAAACTAGAGTGTTCCCATCAGATGTTTGGCTTTTCCGTCTGCTAGAAGTATTTTTGTCAACTAGAAGTAAACCCATTAGCTCATTCAGATTCATTGTTCTGAATATTTTGAGAAATTTTAGGAGCAACTCAGGAACTGATTTCTCCATTGTGTAGCTTCCTTGTAAATTCCATCTTCCTAAGAAAGTCTTAAAAATGATGAGCTCTGTATTTTACATTTGCTGAATAAAAAACTTCTGAAAAGAGGACGCAGCTTCATATCATGATATAAATCTTGCCTCCTCTCACTTATCCTTATCCTAAAGTCAAGTTATTTGGCTAGCTTGTCTACATTGGTACTGCTGCTGTAGTTAAATGGCATACAATTTTGGTTAAGGGAATGTCAGGCGAGGCACAATCGAAATGCTGTTGCTGCTGCTGTGTTTTCGTTTTTTGGTCACTATGGTTGTTTGAAGTGGAAAGTCTCCATACTTTGAATTGTATCCCGTGTGATAAGGTTTCTGGGGTAGGTAAAAAAATGACAGGCATGGTTTCCCATTCAAGTTTCAAATTAATGTGACAATGTGTGTATTGATGTTTAAATGCTCCTTAAACTGTGTTTTGAACCATATTTCCTTCTTCTGTCCTCCTTAGAACAAAAACTAAAGTCTATGGAAGTACAAAAGGTCATCATGTGAATTATGAAATCCATTGATTAGGATTCCAAGGACGGTAAACAAAGTTCCAATAAAAACCATGCTAGTTTACTTCAAATGTTAGTTAAACTATATTTGACCCAATTAACTTTCTATCAGTTTTTGCCACTCAGGTCCTAGGAGACAGATACTAATCTATTATGTTTGTTAATTTTTGCTGAAAAGCTTCCACAAACAAAGCTTATATATGGTGTGAATGTGTGAGCAACTGATAGTTAGTGAGAATAGTTCTTTTTTTCCCCCTTCAACTTTCAACTAAATGTTCATTTCTCTTCCCATCCTATATATATAGTTTAGAACAGGGCATAGAATATGGCTGCAAATCAAAGGGTTCAATGAAGCTGGAGATCTTCTCCTATCTCCAAGAAAGAAAAAACAGTAAAGTTGCCTGAAGTTTTTGCTTGAAATAACTGCATCTGCTTGCTACATCATAATTTGGAACATCATCGAACATCATAACTGCATCTGCATTAATACAATGAAAGATTAATCCCAATAAGCTTTAAATGTACATAAGTCGGGCTAAATCAAGTAATAAGCAAGATGGCTCGAACGCACAACCATGACCCTTTTAGGTTTTTCAAGAGAACTACAATTAGTCCCTCTAATGTCTAGTTAGAAGCATGTAGCAATACATAAGAGAAAGCTGTAGGGGTTTTTTCAGAATTCATATTAGATGATGTGTTTTGGCTTCATTTATAGAGATTGAGCATTTTTTTTTATTCAAAAAGGTTGTGCCCCAATTTTGTTTGTGTTTTTTCTTTTTCCTTTTTTTTTTTTGGTTTTTGTTTTGATACAAAAAAAGTTGCACCTTCATTTTAGAACACATTGAATATTTCTTGTCAATAATTAGAAATTATTATAGCGCTTAAATATTTCAAACTTGGGAATGTGAGGGTAAAAAATAATATAAACAAATGTCCCAAATCAGAAAGCATAAAGTTAGGCATCCTTAATTTTGAAATAATTTAAAAATTATTTTTGGGTAGAAATTATCTTGCGAAATTTTCCATTTTCTTTCAAAGGGTTCTAACGCCTCCTTTTAGTGCACATTGCATATTATTGGTTAATTTGCATGTAATTAATTATAAAATATTTAAATTACCGTAAATATTACTAACGAGTTGTCTCAAGTCGTAAAGTATAATATTTAGACACTTCTAATTTTAAAAATATTTTTTCCAAAAACAGTATTGCGCATTAACTTTTAAAAGATTGCACATTTCTTTTCAAAAGGTTGCACTTTCATTTAGTAAATATTGCACATTTTCTTTCAAAATGTTGCACTTTCATTTAGTAAACATTGTATATTTTGTTTCAAGAGGTTGCACTTTCATTTAGTAAATATTGCACATTTTCTTTCAAAATGTTGCACTTTCATTTAGTAAACATTGTATATTTTGTTTCAAGAGGTTGCACTTTCATATAGTAAATGTTGCACATTTTCTTTCAAGAGGTTGCACTTTCATTTCGTAAACATTTCACATTTTCTTTCAAGAGGTTGGACTTTCATTTAGTAAACATTGCACTTTTTCTTTCAAGAGGTTGGACTCTCATTTAGTAAGCATTGCACATTTTCATCATATTGTTATTGTTAATAACTTTATTCCATCTTGTCCCCTCGGCATTTGGGTCAAAAGGACCCAAACCCTGGTGTATTTGGGTCAAAAAGAAAAATAGTTGTAGATGTAGATGCGGACTCAGATCCATTTGTGGCTGTAGAAAATGATGATCCACATATAAATGGTGGAGCAATTGAAGATGGCCTGAAATGATCACAAGGATAAGAAGCAAGTGGACCTGCAGCACCACTTGGACTGAAAACGGAGATAGGATCAACACTAATAAGTGCTTTTCGTGATTCAGTTTGAATATCCCCCAAGATATGCTCCATGGCCAGTTTCAGTTGTTCGAGCCAATTGTTTTCAAGCTCTTCAATGAGACTTTCCCACCAGAGCCTGTTTGCTTTTCAGCTCATGGCAAGGCTCACATTCTTTTCTCTTTCTTTCTCCACAGAATTTTCTATGGCCTCGACCTCTTGGTTGAGACTGGCCGGACAAGCCCTTTGGGGTGCCTCAAGAACAATTCTTGAAGGGGAGGGATGGTGTAGGTTGGACATGGAAGTGCTGCAGGGGAGAGAGGAAAAACTTGGCAGTATGACTTCAAGGATGAAAAAGACTTCCCTTTTGGTTTGGACATCTTTACCGTCGCACTGCTTTTGTTTCACTAGTAGAAAATAAGCTTTTAGACACACAAAAAAATGTGTCAATAGAGAACATATTGCCACATTTCACCTATAACCACATTGACAATAAATGTGGTGTAGGTGAGAGTTGTTATAGATCAAATAGCTACAAACACATTTAAAGGTGTGGTTATAGATAAGTAAAAATGTGACTAAAGATATAATTCTTTTTGTATGAAACACTATTACGCACATTGTAATATGTGATAATAGATAGTTTTTAGCACTTTCTAAAATGTCATTATAACTTAAGTGTTACCACACTTTAAATGAACTTACATCACACTTTTAAATGTCATAATATATCAAATTTTAATATTTTAGAATATATTTTTTAAATTAATTTTGTAATTTTCGGAACATATTTGAATGTCCTTATAAATTTGAATTCTAATTTATACATTTATATATATATATAATTTTAGTATTATAATATTAACTAATACAATAACACAATAAATAAAGACAAGTGCCAACAAAAATTAAAAGTAAAATAGTTTTACATATCAAATTAAAAT
The DNA here is from genome assembly GCA_016801395.1 of Leptodermis oblonga. Taxonomy (NCBI): domain Eukaryota; kingdom Viridiplantae; phylum Streptophyta; class Magnoliopsida; order Gentianales; family Rubiaceae; genus Leptodermis; species Leptodermis oblonga. Next base: position 12,972 of record VMRK01000451.1, read on the forward strand.
TGAGTCTAATCTCAATATGAAGCTTACAAAGCTAAATTAACCCAACATTTTGATATAAGAAATATCAAGCCTGCACTACGATTGATACTAAATTAAACTTGCCCATTACACAAAAGATTTCATAAATTCACAAATGAAGGGCGATCAAAACGAAAATTAACTAGCCCATTAGAGAAATGAATTTTCAAATTCAAGATTGAAGGGCAACCAAAAGGTAATAATTACTAGCCCATTAGAGGTACATAAGTACAAATTAAATATTGAAGGGCGATCAAAGAGAGAAGAATTCTTTTCGGATAATCCACAAATAGCTCTTTCATTGCTCTAAAGCAGGTGTCACTTAAATGTCAAATATACACACGAGATTAGGATCTAGAAAATTAGCTTGACAAACAAATAGTATTGAATGCATACGAATATTTACCAAACTCCTAGGCCAAGCAACCATCACACCAAGTGCGTCTCCAATAGTTCGATAGAAGTCATAAGGCCGAAGCAATTCTATGCTTCCAACCCTTCCATTTGGAACCAATGCATTTCAAAATCCAGTCCTCATCAACGAGAGTTAAGTCATATCGTGCCTAGAAAACATGTTATATCACTACACATAAAAAAAGTTGACGTGCATAAATTCCTAAAATCGTGCATACCTTAATAGGACATAACATCTCCTTCTTGTATTCAAATGTCATATTATGCCAACTTTCAATATCAATAGGGCAATACTTGCAATTCCTTGCAATGCTGCCGAGAAATTTACAAAATTGATTACTGTTCTCACCCATTGGTGCTCCAAGTTCATCACCATCCAACTCAATGAGGGGTAGATGTGATGGTCGGCCCCAAATTTCCTTCATATAAGTTGGACCTCTAACTCTTTTCTCTAAATTTAAACAATTACTAATGATTTAGCTAAATAGGAAAACAACAGAAGACATTTATGGAATCATAAGCCAAATGTATGTTACCCTTTTCTCTATCATCGTTTGTTCCAGTCATATGTGAAAACAACTCTTGATATGATGAATGTTCTTGCTATAAATTTAGAGCCAGGTTTTTCACCCTATGGTTTCCAATACTAGCTGTGAAAAAAATTAATTTTTATCGTCAGGGCTTAATGTTTCATTAAGATCAGAGAAAGCCAAAAACAAGAACATGAAACAGAAAAGAGAAAGTCAAAAACATATAATTAATTGCTAGCTTGATTGTTCATCATAGACTAATGATGCAAACCGCATGGTCTTTTTTTTTTTAAGTATATTTTTCAAAAGTCGATAAGTGGCATGAGATAAATGATAACCAACAACTAAAGAAACCATACAAAATTTTAAATCTTAAAGGCATTGGTGTTACATTGTTCATAATTATAGATAAAGAAACAAGGGAATAAAAGAGACTTCACAAAATTCATTCGACCCCAGGTAGAATAATATGAAATTAGACATAAAAGAAACACTAAATTTCATAGAAATTTTTTTCCAGTGATTAGGAATACAAAATGGCTAAATAGTAAAAGCTTTAAAAGTAACAATCTCCCTAGGGTTTTGAGTATTGGGGAGAGGAAGAAGAACTATGACCCAAAAGGGGGAAAACTTTTTTTAGACTAATTCTTCACCCAAAAAAAAGAAACCAGATTACGGAGGAGGTAAACCCAAAGAAATTGAGATCTGTGGTGGAGCTTTTAGGATCTTTACGCGAATCAGTGATTTTGTCCAAAATCTGAGATTTTCTCCCAAAATGAAGAGCGGAGAAGAAAGAAGAGGGAAGAGAGAATAGCTGGAATTGAGGGGGAAAACTTTGAGAGAGAAAAAAAAAAATCATTGAAGAAAAGCTCACATAGCACACGACAAGCATAGTAATGACTTACAATTAAATGGAAATTGGTAACGACGGCGCTCTGCGGCCGGAAAGAATGGGAAAGAGAAAGGAGGAGAAATTGGGGAAAGGGAGCTTGTACAATTAAATTTGGAGAAAATAAAAAAGACAGCACACAATTGCATCTTTCAGAGTAAATAGGAGTCAATTGCAGCCCTCAGATCTAATTCGAGTAAACAAATTGATTATCGACCCTCGGATTATCATTCATGTATAACGCCTGTTTTTCCCTCCAATCTGAAGATTGTTCCCTCTTCTTTTTTTGGTCAAATTTAAATCACGTTTTCATACTCTTTTCATTTAAAATTATTTCTCTTTGTTCTGATTATATAAAATAATATTAAAATATTATCTGAAGATGACCTTTAACACCTGTTAAACTTATCTTCAACACTGGTTTCTCATACTTGGTGTCAATGATCTGTGTTTTTTTTCACTTACACTGTTTTCTAATGCAACTAGTGTTAGTTACCAGTGTTGAAGGTCCATTTTGCGGTAGTATTTTTAAGTGTGGGTTAATTACGAACAGTTCATTATTATATTAGTAAGGGTATGGATAGTACAAAATTTGAAAATTGACTATACTATTAGAACTCTTGGAAAAAAAAAAAAAAAAAATTGAAAGTAGACTCTTCTAAAAAAAATTAGAGAGTAGTTACTTATTTACAATATGATTAAGAAAGTGCTTACTACATAGTAATATACGTTAGCATGCCATTCTATAATTTCACAGGTTAATTAGTCTATCAAGTTTATTAGAATTCAGCGATTTCTTTCAATGGTACATAATTAATTAGACAAGTTATGATGTCATATATATGCTACAATATTAAGAAACTTCTTAGAATGAATAAATGTCCCAAAGCCATATTATAACTATAGTTAATAATGTTTATCTCAACTAATTTATTACGATTTTCATAGCAAGTGATGTAATATACATACTTTGACTTAAGTTTTATAAAATAATTATTAAAATATGAGCATGTTACATCACTTGTTATGAAGTTGAGATGTGTGTCATTATTCTTAGAATCACCCTTATTTTATCATTATTAGGATGTTATTGCCCAATTAGAGGTTTATTGCAATTCCTAAATGTCTTAAACTCAAAATTTTTTATTTTATGTTTTTTGTATTACATTAAACTCATAATTAATATAACTAGAATCTCGTGTCATTCTCAAATTACACATGTCTTGGAGTCATACTAAAATTAAGAAGTATCCTACAATTCATAATTGTCTTAATTCCATATTATAACTATTAGGTGTCATTTTACAATTAGACATTTTAGGGTATCATACTACAATTAAGAGCTTCTTTACATTTCATAAAGGTCTCAGTTCCATCTTATAACTATTAGTGCTACTCTACAATTAGACAGTTTAGGGTGTCATATTAGAATTATAAGATTTTTTACAATTTATAAATGTCTCAAAGCCATATTATAACTATTAGGGTGTCATTATACAATTAGATATTTTAAGGTGCCATACTATAATTATGAGATTTCTTACATTTCATAAATGTCTTAATATCTTGAATAGATTTTCAAAATTCATTATAAGCTGTTGATGTTCAATGCATAAGTAATTTTTTATAGAAATTTTGGCAGCATTTCATCTATAAATTGACAAAAACTCCCTTTCAAAATTGAACTGCAAAATCAATTTGATATCCAAATTAGCCAATATTTTCCAAAACAAAATCCACATTTAATTAAGCATAACCAATCCATATATCCAATTACCCAAATAAGCAGCTAAACAACCCAAAATAATTAGCACATCTAATTTTTTGAAATTTCAGCAGCACTTCCTCTGTTAATGGAGTAACACTCCTTGTCAAATTTAACCACACAATCATATATCCAAACCAACTAAAATTTTCCAAAAAAACAATCCATATTGAGTTAGCACAACCAATCCACATATCCAATTACACAAAAATATAGACAAGCATAATAGATCTTCCTGTGGATTTGTCAATTTCAACTCTATCAACATCTTCATGAATCCATAAAACTTGTTCGCTCACACCGTTATCTATAGGATTGCATATGTAACTTTGCAAGTAGGTTTCAACATCAACCATTGGTTGCATGTCATAGTTTCCTCTTGCTGATGTAGAGATGACCAAATGCCAATTATTATCAACTGAGTCTGTTACATAAAAAACCTGTGAAGCCTGAGAGGAAAGAATGAAAGGTTCCTTGTGAGATCTAACATTAGTGAAATTGGCAATTGTAAAACTATCACCATCTTATTTCAACGTGCTTCCCTTTCATACCCAGTCACATCCAAACAAAACAACCCAGTGACTTATATAATCTAGCTCAATAATTTCTGTCAAAATTCCAAAATAATCGAGCTCACTTAGGATTGGATTTTGATCTCTTATACTTGAAAAACTTGAAGTCATTGCTTTCACTTTTATCCCACTGTTTTGTGTCTTTCTCTTACTCTCCGAGTCCCTTGTGTGAAATTTAAAGCCATTGACAACATACTTTTGATATGTTAGTCCTATGTTGTTAGGGCCCCTAGCAAGATATTTCAAATCTTGGCATATTGAATCTTCTGTAGAAATCTGCAAATGGTTAACCACCATGAAAAACAAAGATAGTTACATAAAAACAACATAGTGGTAATCTGAAAGCTTTAATATAACGGATGAAACTTACTTGATTGGAAAACCAATATGCTAATTCTTTACTATGGATATGTTTTTTCTGGTGGAGAAGCACATGGATTGTTTACTTCTATCATTCTGCGGTGTTGCCTGCATTCATTTTCAAATAGTTATGTCTCATATTGGTCTAATTTTCTGCAAACAATATATGGGCTAACTTTCCAATAGTCTGAAATGTCAAATTTTTGATATTTTTTTGGTGTATCTCAAACTGTACCTGCTATCAATTGTTTAAACTATTGTCTATATACTGTCTAGATCTTTATTTCAAAATGCTATAATAAATAAATGTACGTTTCATTTCACCTAACTAATCAACACACCAATATATGGTTATATAACATATCTATTAAGTATTTACTATTTATATGACATTCTAACATTGCTAAGCTCGTGCTTGTGAACTATAAGATTAGGCTAAGTGATGTTCTATCCCCTAAGAAACATTAATTACTCTATTCAGAAATTTAGAAAATTGGATTGAAAAAATCCATTCAATCACTAACAAGTACACTAAATTCCCATTACATATAAAATGATAATCATCTTCAAGAAAGAGTTAACTCTTCATTGCCATTCTCTCTCAGATTTCCAGGACTATTTACAAGATTCAAAAGACTTATGAATAGAACTCAAATTTCCAGAAAAGGTCTGACACATTTTAGAAAGAATGATTACCTGTGATGGGTTAAAATCTTCAAAGTAGAAAGCTGCTCTTTGGTTGTAGGTGTTGTACCATTGAATCTAATTTGTACTAGTAGTAGGTTTTTGTCTCTGAGCCACAAAATTCTCCATGTTTCTTGGTTTTTGTCATTCACCCCAAATCCTATTCATAAACATGATATTGTTTAGAAGTGTGATTTTGGATTGATAAACATTATTTCATTGATTTTTTAACTCTTTTGGTACATTAACTTGGTTCTCTTCCCTACTTTAGTACATTAAGTTGAAAATATTTTAGTCTGGTCCATGAAGTTGAGAATTGATTTTTAAATGGCCCAAATGTCATTTTTTTGTTTTTTGCCGATTCATAAGGAAACAGAAAAGAGAACACATGAGCCATGTATGTCAACAACGAAAGTACAAATGGGAGAGGGAAATCTCATGATTTTCACTTATTTGGAGGGGAAAATGAGTTGCTTTCATAGTATCACAATTCACATATAAGCTCACATAATGGACTAGAAGCAGTACATCCAACTTCATCAATCGAATCCCTCTCATAAAACATCAACTATGAGGTTTTGGTCAATGAAATATCTCCTTGCAAAAATGGTCATATCCAGAAGCCTCAAATTTGTAATATTGTGCAAGGACTTTCACATAACGAACAACTGGATTCAAGGGCAGTAGTGCCAACCGAAATCTTACTTAGGCAATCCAACAAAGACATGTAGGATTTCAACTGATGAAGCAGACAATACATAAAGAATTTTATATTTTGTTGCCCAACAAAATCCCCGATATATTCCAAAAAATTTCTACAAATCTATAAGAAATTCAAACAAAATCAAAGGAATGAGATGGATGCTCATGTAAATACATAATCAGGAAATTACTATCAATATTCAATGCACAGAGCAAAACTCAAACATTGTGTCCAACAATAAGCAGTAGTTGTTGGTAAAAATGCACACTAAAATTTGATCTACTAGTTATTAGTGCCCAAGTTCGTATGACCTTCTGTCAAGTATTATTTGAAAGGAAGAGAACAATAGTAAAAACCTTCATTGTTTTATGGAGATGTCGATCTGTGACTCTGTTGTACTGCGTCCCAGAGCTTCAATTATGCAGAAATGGGAGTTGAATTTTTTACTTACACCCAAACCAAATATGAAGTTAAGAAGACATGAAAAGTTAGCACTACAAACATCACCCAATATCAAAATCAAGATTTAAAATGGCAGCAGGGTCAGCTCTTCTGCAAACCCATCCAATAACGTATAAAATAAAAGTTTGTGGAAACATGGGAAACTATCAATGTTACCCTAACCTTGGTAATGTATATCAGAATTAACAAAAAAAAAAAAGAGAGAGAGAGAAAAAAGCCAGGTTGTGATGTGCAGAATTACTTACACGAGTCTTGAGAGACGAAATTACAAAGCTGCGGCAGAGAATAGACAAAATTGGTTTAAGGTGGCACTAAATTCCTCGACTGGACAAGATATGGGCGGTCGTCGTCTTCAAGGAGCTTCCTCGTTGGTGGTATTTTGATGGCGGGAAACGTCTTTGGGGAGCTCTTTCTTTGGCGCTATTTTGTTGGTGGGAGTTCTTGTTGCCACGATTTGCCTTCACTTACAAAGAAAGGTGGGCTTTTCCTTCCAAAAAAATATACATATATTGGCCTTTTTTTCACTTTTTAAAAAAAATTGTTATTAATCTGACAAATTGGGGGCAGAGCTGCTTATTACCACACTTGGTAATGCGTTAATTTTAGTTCTATATACACTACCTTATTATGTGGCAACAAAATTTGCTTTAGTGTGTTAATAGAGAGCTATAAACACATTTTTTTCCAATTGTGTCAATAGTCCTATTTTTGTGTGGTAATAGAACTATAAAATCACATTTATCTATTGTGTGTTAATAGCATAAAAAGTAGTGTGATAATAGAAGGCTATTATCACATTGATTTTATAATGTGATTAAAAGGGTGTGACTATAGCCCTATTTTCTACTAGTGAATTTGGACTTTAACGAAGGTAGGGTTTTAGGGATTGTCAAATTTTGCAATGTTTTGAAAGTGATGATTTTTTATTATTATTATTATTTTAAAGTTTTGTGTTAATTTTTGCAACCTTGGCATATGGTAATCAATTATGCTTTTCACTCAAAAATATTTAAAGTTAATTTATATCCGGCTAAAGAGTTGACTCAAACGGTAAGTATAAAACTTAGGTACTCTTAATTTTAAACTAATTTAGAAATTGAATTTTTTCAAAATAAATTCAGCATTACAGATTAATTAACATTAAAAAGATTGAAAAAGTTGCACTTCCATTTACTAAACCTTGCACAGTTTCATTATATTGTCAGTTAATTAATAAGAAAATAGTGTCACTAAAAAGTTATCTCAAATTAAAGCATAAAATAAAGGGTGAAACGCATTCTCCTCCCAATGATTTGAGTGGGAGGATAGTTACCCCTCAATAAATGTGAAAATTAAAATCATTCATTAATTAAACATTGGAGGATCTAAATTAATAAAAAAAAATTAAGGATGAAGATAGAAAATAATAATATTATTATTTTTTATTATATGGACATACTACGAGGGAACATCTCTAGCTAAGCGTCAGTCTCCATGTTGTCGAGGTAGGAGAGAATATAAATTGTAAGTTCCCTCTTCATTATCATTATTATTATTATTATTATTATTCTAAATGGTTTCGGGTGCAACTTACATTCAAAAACTCAATGGTTCACGAGAAATGTGCAAGGTATTATGAATTTCTTATTGATTAAAGTTGATGGCACATCAATTTCAAAATATTGCACATTTATTTTCAAAATGGTGCACTTCCGTTAAGTATATATTGCACATTTCTATAATATATTGCCTCTAAATAATGAGGCAATCCCTTGCACACTAATTAATGGTCATTTTGAATCAATTTTTGCGATGTCTTTAAAATTGAATTGTAATGTTGATTTTCTTTGGTTTAAACAATTAATTAAATGTATCTTATAACTTTTATTCATTACTATTTGAGAAATTTTTTTGTCACTATCAAGTAAAATAAAATTATTTTCTATTTATTTAAAAACAATTTAATATAGGTGTGCATTGTGTACGTATAGATAATGCAGCCTTTCATAAATAAAAAAAAGAAAAACGTACAATATCTTAAAAGTGAATATACAATGCCGAGTTTATCTGTAAATAATATATTTATGCATTTCAACCTGAGAAAATTTTTAACTATTTATTAAAAAAAATAAATTTATATTTATTCGAGAAATAATTTATTGTAGACGTGCAATATGTACGAAATGAATAGATGGTGCAACCTTCCTGAATGTGATGTGTAGTCTGTTAGGGCTTAATGGAGAAGGAGAAGAAGAATGAGAGAGGGAGGAGTCGGATGATGGTGAGGCCGTCACCACCAAAAGAAGCAGAAAACAAAAACGAGAAGGGAATGACACTGAACTTCGTGCATGTGCTGAATGTAGCGCCATCTTCACTTCGCTTCATGGGAACCGAAGTGATTTTGAATCCCTACGAGTCTCGATTATTCAAAATCCTACGTAGGAAGGATGGAATATTTTTCTGTTAGGGCTCCCCACATTTGCTGCAACTGAGACAGACTTGGTAGGTAAGAAACTGAGCTGGAGAATGTAAATTGTGAGAAATGGACAGTCACATTGTCATCTTTTCATCAAGGACATGCTTTCCAGATGGGTTGGGAAAATTTTTGTAGTAAATCATAACTTGACGATGAGAGACTTTTTGATGTTTAGCTACATCAAGGGTTCACAATTTATGGTTAAAATATATGGAAGAAATGGATGTGAAAAAAACTACATCACCTCATTTAGAAGAAGTCAATGCAAACAAAATGTATCTACTCAGGCAAAACCTTGTGAGGGAAAAAGTATGGATGCAATGAAGAGATTGAGTTGGAGCATCTTAGTTGAACCATCAGCTACATATAGAGCTCAAGTTTCTGGAGGCGATGAGCGGAATTCCCTAAATGCTAATGAGGCTCCTGTCTTGATAAAGAGTTGAGTCAAATGGTACAACATAAAACTCATGCACTCTCAATTTTAACTAACTTAAAAGTTAAATTTTTTTAAAAAGAATTCCACATTATACATTAACTTCAAAAGATTGAACATTTCTTTTCAAAAAGTTACACTTTCATTTAGTAAACATTGCACAATTTCATTATATTGCCCGTTAATCAATAATAAAAATATTTTGTTGCATGTAAATAACACTAGGAAATTATCTCAAAATACATTTTACTCCTTGTGATTTTAATAGGAAGATAGTTATCCCTAAATTAATGTTATGAAAATTAAAATAATTCATTAATTAAACATTGGATGATCCAAATTAATCAACAAATTAAGGCTGAAGATACTAATTAATTATTATTATTATGATTATTATTATTATATATGGACGTACTACAAGGGAACATCTCTAGCTAAGCATCAGTCTCCATCTTTGTCAAGGTAGGAGAGAATGTAAATTGTAAGCTCCCTCTTTATTCTCATTACCATTACTTCATGGTTTTGGATGAAACTTGCGTTCAAAAACACTCAATGGTTCATGAGAAATGTGCAAGGTAAAATAACTATAATAAATGTGCAATCTTATTAATAGAAATGTTTAAGGTATACTAAATGGATGTGCAACATTCAGGAAATAAATGTGCAATCTTTTTGGGTAAAGTACGAAACACTCTATCGTGGTTTGAAAAATATATCAATCACCCTCTTATGCTTTAAAAACCTACGAACAACCCCCCTCTGGTTTGTTTAAGTTTGTATCCGTTAACTTTTCCTTTATTTTTAACGGTCAAATTAAGGGGTCAACATTTTTTTTTAAAATCTTTTTATAAAATTACATATACATCCTTCATACAAATGATGAAATGACATTCTTACTCTTAATTAATACAAATATAAATTACGGTTTAATCTAAAACTCATCTTCTTCCTTCTTTTTTTAAAGCTAATGAACCCATATCTCTTTTTCTTTTTCCTTCTTTCTTTTTCTTTCATTCTTCTTCGTTGACCTTCCATGTTTATTCAATATTTAGTGATGGTTAAGTTTTATAGACTTTTTATAATTCATTCAAATCTTTTTTGATATTGGAAATAAATTAAATTTAGATAACCTCTTATCATTCAAAGTCTAGATTAGCATATTTGAGTTCCAACTAAATTGAACATCAAAGCGTCGCAGTAGCACCACCCCAAACGAAAACGTCACAACAGTAACACCCCAAAAGAGAACATCATTGCAGTAGCACCCCAAACGAAATCGTCACAGCAGCAGCACCCGAGTGACCCGACGAACATGGATGCCAAAACTGCAGAATAGTCAATAGCAAAAAACCAATAATAATAATAATAATAATAATAATAATAAAATTTAATATATCGGATAGCAATTTCACACCAACCTAAAAAAAATAACAACAATAATTCAAGTTAAAATAATTAGAAAAAATTCAATAAGCCAGTTCCATTTGATTCAATCCACAAAAATTCAGAATAAAAAATTAAAAGATTCCACAAACAATATCATCTTCCTATCACTTTTTTCCATACAGAAATTCGTCAACCCTCTATTTGATTAAACTACTGTCTTTTTTGTTTGACAATTTCAAAGAGCTTGCGAATTTCCATAACTTCATACTCCCGACCGACAATGTGTGCAGCTGGGTTTTCATGTGGAAGGAGGTCGCCAAGATTGTGAGTTTTGAAAGGGGTGTCGGCGGCAGCGGATGTTGGTGGTGATAGTCCGTACAAGCTTGAAGAGGTAGCTTTTGTTCCTGGTGATGACGGCAATGGATGGTGACTGTTCTTTGATGAACAAACGATGCAGGCAAGTAGGATTTTAGAGGAAGGAGGTCATCAACGGTGGTGGGTTTTGACCGGGTGTCGGCGGCAGAGGATTTTGACAAGGGAAGAAGGCACTTTAGTTCAGTAGGATCAGGGCTTGAGAAGATGTAAAAATGAACAAATAATTAATCATAAGTTAGAATGACACAAATAACCCTTCCAAGGAGAAGTTAAGCGATACAAACTTAAACAAACCAGAAGGGGGTTGTTCGTAGGTTTTTACAGCATGAGGGGGTGATTGGTATGTTTTCCAAACCACGAGGGGGTCTTTTGTACTTTACCCAATCTTTTTTAAGTTGATGTGCAAATCTGAATTTCTTATTAATCAAAGTTGACTGCACATCAATTTCAGAATATTACACATTTATTTTTAAATTGTTCCAATATCTTAATTATTTTCTATTTATACAAAAAAATAATTTACTGTAGATGTGCAGTATGTACCAAACGAATAGGCGGTGCAACCTTCGTGCATGTGCTGTGTAGCGTGTTAGGGCTTAATGGAGAAGAATGAGAGAGAAAGGAGCCGGATGATGATGAGGCCACCACAACCAAAACCACCAGAAAATGAGAAGGGAATGGCGCTGAACTTCGTGCATGTGCTAAATGTAGCGCAATCTACACTTCTCTTCCCGGGAACCGAAGTGATTTGAATCCATCTGAGTCTCGTTTTTCAAAATCCTGCGTGTGAAGGATGGAATTAGTGCCTTTCACAGACTTGGCAGGTAAAAAAATTATGCTGAAAAATGAAAATTGTGAGAAATAGACAATGGGTGGAAATATTTTGTAGTAGATCATAACTTGACCATGAGAGACTTTTGGTGTTTAACTACATCAAGGATTCACACTTTATGGTTCAAATATATGCAAGAAATGGGTGTGAGAAAAACTGCATCACCTCATTTAGAAAAAGTCAGTGCAAACAAAATGTATCTACTTAGGCAAAGCCTTGTGAGGAAAAAAGTATGCATGCAATGAAGATATTGAGTTTGAGAACCTCAGTTGCTTCTGAAGCAGAAGCTAAACCAATAGCTACACATAGAACTCAAGATACTGGAGACAATGACTGGAATTCTCCAAAGAGTAAATTGCAAAAAATGTCACTTTACTTTTCCTAAATCTCTCGTTTGGTCACTGAACTTTTTTTTTTCTCCCTAAAAATGTCATCATACTTTAAAAAAATGGGCCGAAAATGTCATTTTGCCGTTTGGTGCCGTTAGTTTTGATGAAATTCCCAACATGTGCTTGTCGTGTGCAAAATCTTAAGGGCATTTTTGTCCATTCATTATTTATAATAAAAAAAAAAAAAAAAAAACACTTCTCTTCTCCCACTCTCCTTCAAATCTCCGCCTCCCTCCTTCCTCCCCCTTCTTCTCTCACACCCAGGTCATTTCTCATGGAGAATCTCAGCTCAACTAAGGTTCAAGAACAAGATATCAAGACCCATTTCAAAAAAAATTTATCATTATTAATCCATTATTGAGAAACAAAATAGCAAAAGAAAATCATGAAATTTCAGAACTTCTCAAGCCTCCAACCACCCATGCCATTCAAATCCACCACCACGGACCACCCTCTCCACGCCTCCCATTCAAATCCATAAAGAAACCAATGTATATATCCATTAAAAAACCCAAAAAAAGAGAAATCCAGAAATTTTGCAGCGATTGAAAAAAAAAAGAAGAAGAAGGAAAACAACAAAGAAGAAGAAATTGTGCTTGAAGTGGATAAATCTAACAACACATGGGTGGAAAATTTCGTGTGTTGTTGATTTAGTTAATCGAAACTAAGTTGCATTTGGATTTGGTGAATTCAAGTCTGCATGTGGGTTTCTGATTTTTTTCACATTGATTTGAAATTGGAATTAAAAGGGATCAAGTGGGTGGAAGTGAATTTGGAATTGACATGTGAATTAATGACTTGAAATTAGTTAAGAATCCCAAGAAGAGCATGCAAATTTGAATTGTTGGCTACATGTGGGAATTCAGGAAACTGTAAAAGCCGAAGCTTGCTTTGGATTTTGTGAATTATGTAGAATTTGGGGGAGAAGATGAAGCCAGAAATTTGGGGAAGAAGATGGAAAATAAATTTGAAGAAGAAGAAAAAAAATAGAAAAAACAGAAAAAGGGAAGGTATGAACATTATTTTAATAGAGTGAGGGTTTTAAGACAAAAATACCTCTTCAAAGTGGCATCTGAATGGCACATGAAACCTTTTCCGTTAGTGCTAACGGAGCAAACGCCTAAAATGACATTATTGGCTCGTTTTTGAAAGTATGATGACATTTGTAGGGAAAAAAAAGGTTTAGTGACCAAATGATAAAATTTAGAAAAGTAAAGTGACATTATTTTTGGTAGTTCACTCTTCTCCAAATGCTAATGAAGAATAGTGGCCATAAATCTGCTGATGTTCTTAAGAAAATGATGGAAAAAGCGCAACAAGAGATTAGTGAGCAAACACATGGTCATGAAAAGAGGAAAAGAGAGAGAATGGTGATCAAAGAGCGACAAGAGAGAAGTGAGCCAACGCAGGGTCATGGAAAGAGGAAACATGGCCGAATTTCCCCGAATGCTAATGAATTGTGGCTAGCAATATCTACTGGTGGTCTAAACAAAATGGTGAAAAAAAAAAGTCGCAATAATTAGAAATTGTTAAATCTCTTAAATATTTCGAATTTTTGCGATACAAAAAAAAAAAAAAAAAAGAATGTTCCAGATCACAAAGTATAAAGTTAGGCATTCTTAAGTTTTAATGTATTTGATTTTTTTTTTTAAATAAAGAAATTCTTTGCACATTAAATTTTAAGAAATTGCACATATCCTTTCAAAGGGATTGCATGCAGTGACGGAGCTAGAAATAATTCTTAGTGGGGGCACAAAAAGAATTTATAATTTTATTAGAATATGAAAAAGAAAACACTAAAAGACTTTCAATAATTAGCAAAATGAAAATTCAATTAATAAAAAGTCTCATAATAAAATTTGGAAATTAGGTAAAATTTAAACAAAATTTTATTATGAAAAGTATATCAATTGATATATTCTCTATCAATTCCATTAGAAAAGTCTATTTTCAAAAAATATTTGTTGTTTTATTAGAAAATTTTATTTTAAAAAAAATTTTTTTGTTCCACTAGAAGAGTTTACTTTCAAAATTTGTACTTCTCCTACCTTTACTGATGAGGGCATCCCTAGTCCACCAACGAGTCCACAGATAAGTGAGTCCAGAGAAGCTGAGGAGGTTCGGGTTCTACACCGAGGCCCAACAATGGTTCAGGATCCAAGTCCATATCGAAGGGATCCACTTGTAGATATCATTGGGCCAAGACGCGGAGCAAAGCAAGAAGAGTTCATGAGGATCTCAACAACCTTGTACAAGCTTGCAGACAAGATGCTCAATTGATAGTAGAAGCCAACGCCTTGGAGAATAAAGCTGGAAAGGTTCAAATTGCAACTCTCCTTACAATTCTTGAAGAAGAGGCGCAATTCACCATTCCACAATGAAGAGAAGGTTGTTTCTTGATGTTCTTGAAGACGCCGGAAGGTTCTTGGACTTTAAAGAGACGTTTCTTGAAGTTCTTGATTTTCTTGAAAATCTTGAATTTCATATTTTGCAGAATCTTGAAGAATCTTGAAAATCTTGAAAATCTTGATTCCGAAATGATTCCGGGAGATTCGAGAAGATTTCGGAAGCTCCCTACACCATTCCACCATCCGCCATCAACAATTGGGCCGACCCAATCCGTGGAGTCCATTCCACATCATCAAGTCGGCCAAGCCCATCAAGAAGCCCAACCGAAAGTCCACTTCACCAACGGGTTTTTCGCATAAGGTTTAGGGCTTGGGGAAGGATAAGGTTTGTGCATGTTTCCTATTCCTACCCTTAGTTTGTTAGTTTCCAAAAAGGATCCCTTCTTGATCTCCTTTTTGGAGTAGGATTTCCAATTCCTTTTCCTTCTTGTTTTTGCTTGGAATTTCGGCTGCCTTATCTTGTAGGATAACTGAATTTCCTTATTAGTCCATTACCTAGTTCCTTTAGGTTTTGGTATTGTAAAGGAAATCAATCTCTTGATTGGTTTCCAAATTCTAACTCTTTTCCTACTTCTTTTAGGTTAAATTTTCGGCTGCCCTACTCTATAAATAGGGCATCCGAACAACATAATAAACCAAGTATTCAGATCTTTAAACTATTAGTTTGAGTACTCTCCCTTTATTGCCTTATGTATTTTGCATGCTTGTGATTTATATATTGCATGAAACTTAGCTTAATTAGGTTATTTGCTCTACCTAATTAAATTCGCATGTTTCACCTCTTTTCTTACTTGGTTCGAATTCTTTAAGTAAATTAGCTTAGGTTAGTTTATTTTTGTTATCTGGATTTCGGGTAAGATAAGAGTTTATACGAGCTACGCCGCGTAATCAGACTTTCCTTGGCAATTCATCCGCATGTATACCTTGGTCCACATCATTTACTAATATAGTCATGTGTGGTTTATAATTAGACCATAATTGAAAATTAAGGATATGATTGGAACAAATTATGTTAAGTTAATTATTTTAGGTATTGTACTTTGACATTCATAATAAGTTGTACATTTGTTAAAATAAACTCTTATAGTAGAATATATCATAAATAACAACATTTCATGTAATCCAACACCAAAAAAAAAAAAAAAAAGTCTCATGAGGGCACTATTTAAAATTAAAATATGAAAAATAACACATATATACAGATAACATTTTGGTGGAGGCAGTGGGGGCACGTGCCCCCAGTGCCCCCCTACTGCCTCCGCCACTGATTCCATGCCTCCTTTTAGTGCACATTTCACATTTTCATTAATTTGCATGTAGTTAATCATAAAATATTTAAAATAGGTAAATACTACTAAAGAGTGATCTCAAATAGTAAAGTATAATACTTAGACGGCAGTTCCTTTCATCGGATGTCGAAAAACAAAATCATCCACAGCCATGGAGTTTCAGGCCGGTCAGAGACTTGAAGTGATGATCTCGGACGAAGGGTTCAAGAATTCACACTATGCGGCGACCGTCCTCTCGAGGGACAAGGGTTTGCAACTCAAGTACCGGGTAACGAGACCCTTCTGAAGGAGGACGAGTTCGGACCTCTGGAGGAGGTGGTGGACGTTGACCAGTTCTGCCCTGAGCCGCCCCATGTTCCGGCTACGTGTTTCAGCCTGTACGAGCTGGCTGATGCATACGATGACGAAGGGTGGTGGGTTGAAGTCGTCTACGGGGTTTTCGGGTCTAGTTACTTCCTCCTCCGCCCAGTGGCGGAGCTAGAAATAATTCTTAGTGGGGGCACAAAAAGAATTTATAATTTTAACTTAGAATATGAAAAAGAAAACACTAAAAGACTTTCAATAATTAGCAAAATGAAAATTCAATTAATAAAAAGTCTCATAATAAAATTGGAAATTAGGTAAAATTTAAACAAAATTTTATTATGAAAAATATATCAATTGATATATACTCTATCAATTCCATTAGAAAAGTCTATTTTCAAAAAAATTTTGTTGTTCTATTAGAAAATTTTACTTTAAAAAATATTTTTTTGTTCCACTACAAGAGTTTACTTTCAAAATTTGTACTTTTCCTACCTTTACTAATATAGTCATGTGTGGTTCATAATTAGACCATAATGGAAAATTAAGGATATGATTGGAACAAATTATGTTAAGTTAATTATTTTAGGTATTGTACTTTGACATTTATAATAAGTTGTACATTTGTCAAAATAAACTCTTATAGTAGAATATATCATAAATAACAACATTTCATGTAATCCAACACCAAAAAAAAAAAAAAAAAAAAAAAAAAAAGTCTCGTGAGGGCACTATTTAAAATTAAAATATGAAAAATAATATATATATATATATATATATAACATTTTGGTGAAGGCAGTGGGGGCACGTGCCCCCAATGCCCCCCCTACTGCCTTCGCCTCGAGAAACTGAGGGTCCATCGCGACTGAGGGGAGGAGGATGGCCAATGGATTCTCAGCAGGGGGGGAGTTCATCCAAATGTGATTGGGGACATCTGTTAAATTAGAAGAGGGGAAACCGCATATTCCAAGATAGGATTAGTAGATTTTAATTTAGTCATTACTCTTTAGTGACCCTTTGATCAGATTTAGGGCGAGTTTTACAAACTTGTTGTGTTTTTATATTTTGGCTAGTTTTCTAGAGTTTTTTTTTTTAATTTCTTTTTTCTTGAATGGTAGTTATGTTGTTGATTGATTAAGGAAAGGAAGTTTTTTTATTTTATTTTAAATATATATGTATATATATATATATATTATATATAATACTTCGACACTTCTAATTTTAAATTATTTTAACACAAACTTTTTTTTTTTTTTCAAAAAAAGTCAGCATTGCGTGTTAATTTAAAAAAGATTGAACATTGTTTTTGAAAGGTTGCACTTCTATATAGTAGACATTGCACATGTATTTTTAAAAGGTTGTACTTCCATTTAGTAAATATTGCACGTTTATTTTTAGAAGGTTACACTTCCATCTAATAAACATTACACATTTCTTTATAAAAGGTTACACTTTGATTTAGTAAACATTGAATATTTTCGTCATATTACCTATTAATTAATGAGAAAAAATGTACATATTTTTTACATGTAAATAGTGCTTCAAATTATGAAGCATAAAAGTACTACATTTTTTAATTAGTAATTAATTAAAAAATTCTTACAAAGAAATTTATATTGCATAATCAGTTTAAATAGTTGCACATTTACTTTCAATCGGTTACATATTGTACTTTTTTTTTTTTTTTTTTTTTTCTTCTTTCCGGGGCCTTGTCAATCTTCAGCGATTTCTGATCACCACCATTGAGCTCCAGCACGACAGAGAAGGATTCTAACTCGCTCGGAGCACCATTGTTTCTGGCTCGGGCTACAACTGACACTCCTATAAAATCAAGATCTACTGTGACCCGTGGGGGTAGACGATATGGCTTTTAGGCACCAGTTTGGCTTCCACACGCCCCCCCAAACCCCCCCAAAAAACCATTGCTTACTTAATGATATCTTACAGTGTTCAATTATTTGAATAGTCTACTATATACGATAGATGATGTAATTGGAGATTTTGTGTAGGTTAAGTCATAATCCAATGATTCATTTCAGAATTGTCCTCTTACAACATACAATTGTGATTTTATTCTCAATAAAAATGGTTTCTATGCGAAAGAGAGAGAGCTGGCAGTTAGTGAAAATATCTCACTCCTTCAAATAGCTTTGAACTATACCTTCCAACTCATAAAAAAAAATGGTACAGTTTTCAAGTATAACTTTTTCATTGAAATGGAAAAAATATTAAATACAACTATATTTCTTAGGTATTTCTTATGAAATAAAATGAATGGAAATAAGGAGAGTGATATAATTGTCAGAATAATAATTTCTCAGTGTGTATAAAGTCATGAAAATTTTCTCTTACTTGCGTAATTGAAAAATTATTACTCTTATAATAATACCAATTAATCGATGGTATCAAACAACGTCATTAGTTTTACCCCCAATACCGCAATATACCAAAAGTACATTATCGTCTTGGCCAGAATTAAAGTACAGAAATCAGTCATTGCCATTTGAAGGGAACGAGAACACGAAACAACAACCGCCTCCGTGGCATAAATTTTGTTCATCATCACTACTAATATGATCGTCCTCATTATGCTCCAGCGGTTTCCCCATTGTTTCCCTGGTGAACAAAAACGTAATAACGAACCCAATCAGGGACACAACACCGAGCATCACAAGCGACGCGGTCATCCCGATTCCTTTGCCATGGCCATTTCCGTCTTTGCTATGCGAAGCCCAGAAAAACCCCACCGATCCGATGATCGCCCCGACTTTCCCAGCCGCACCGGAAATCCCGTGACACGTCGTTCTGAAACGAGCGGGGAACATCTCAGCTGGCACTATAAACGTTGTCGTGTTGGGCCCGAAGTTGCAGGAGAAGAAGAGGAGGCCATACAGGATCATGAAACCAGCGGAGCGTCCATTGCGGCCCTTCCCGTAATAGTGGTAGGGAATCCCCATGGCGAACAACCAAACCGCCATGAAAAAGAAACCCATCATCTGGATTCGGACTCTACCAATTCGGTCGATGAGGTAGACGGTGGCGAAGTACCCTGGGATGGTGGAGCAAATGGCTATGATGGCTTGGAGTTTCGCAACTTGAATGGCCGTCTCGTAGGCATTCAAGTGTTTGTTTTCCGGGTTTAGATAGCGTTTGTAAATCTGGGACTGGAACAAGTTGTTGCTGTAAAACACCACATCCACGAGGAACCATGTGATGGCACAAGAAAACAGGTCACGGCCGTGTCGATGCAAGAACTCTTTGGAGAAAAGACGATACGGCGGCCGTGGCGACGACAGAGAATGGATGTCATAATTGATGAGGTTGCCAGTAATAATGCGGTCAGATATGAATGATGGTGGTGTAACTGGTGTTGGATTGGGGTTTGGATCTGGATCATCTTCTTCTGCTTCGTTTCCTTCAGCAACAGGACTCAAAGAAACTTTTAAAACTTTCTCTATGTCTTTAGTTGCTTGTGCCACATTTTTCTCTACCAATGCGGTGTATCTGTTCAATCAAATAAACGTATTCAATCCTCCATTTCATTAACCATTACTTTATTCCTATACAAAACTTAGGGCGGTATGAAAGTGACCCTATTATTTTGTCCGTTTATTTTCTTGACATTGGAAATGTTAAAAATGAAAATGTTGTTTGAAAGGAGGTCGAAAATTACGTTTTAGAACTTTTTTTAATTTCCGATTGTGTGACTTGCATGTGGATCTCACCCTAATTTTGAGAGACTAGACAATTAAGATATGATACATAAATATTTTTTAATTCTTGGAATCTTGTGTCTACTCTAATGGTGTGTCTTCCTTATCTAGCCTCTCCTATTATGACATATGAGAGGTGGGTCTCATGTGACATGAGGATTCTTATCTCCTATTATGAGAGAATGAATAAAGAAGACATTAATAGAGGAGGATATAATCTCTTTTTTTAAAAACTTTTATTTTTTCCTTTAATTTTGAAAAGAAAACAAAGAGCGAATAAATTGCATTTGTTCATACGTATGTATGGGGAACCAGATCACCGGTGCTATATCTAGGTGTGCATGAATAAGGAGGATTAAAAAATTTAACCTTAATTTTACTCTCTTGATTTTATATGCCCATAATATAAGAATTGCATACTTAGAGTAACATAAGTGATCTAAAGATTTTGAACCACAGTTGTTTGGGCCAGACTGGTCCGGTGCAAACCGGCAGGCTTGCCGGTTCAAAAAATGCAAAAAATCAGGAGTATAAGTAAACGGTCAAAGCCGGGGTAGGCCAGGAACCGGCGCGACCCCTTTGACCCCAGTTTTTCATTTATTTTGAATTAATTGATTTTTTTCGTTAATTAACAAAAAGAAAAGGGCAAAAGTCTCAATTGAAAAATCCTAACATACGAGTGCTCTGCTTTTCTCTCTATCAGTCTCGTGCTCTTTCACACTTCGCAGCAACGCCGACGCGTCGCCTAACCGCCGCACAATGCATCGCCAGGTCCGCCACACACACCGCCACCTATGCACAACTTCTATTTGGTATTCACTCGGGTGACGGCTTTTCTCTCCGCTGCGTAGCCACCAATTTCATTTCCCCATTTTTGGTTTTCCGCAGCTCATGTATCTAAGTTTCTTTCATTTGCTTGATAATCGTGAATTAATTTAGCATTAGTGAGTTATTATCATATATTGCATGAATTCAGCTTCAATTCAAACGTAAGAAGCCTACATATCAATCAATTAATTTATTTGAAAGCTATTGCTATGAAAAATTCAGCATTGAAGGCATAATTTGGAGAAAGCTGATTTCTGGACTCCCTGTAGGTGTGTCAAACGGGCGGGTTGGGCTGGTATTAAATGTGTATCAAGTTAATGGGCAATGGGTGTAGGGATGTCAAATGGGCGGGTTGGGTGGGTATTAAATGGGTATTAAGTTAATGGTAATGGGTACCCATTACCCATTCAATTAATGGTCTTAATTGAAATGGATAATAGGTAGCTTTGGGTATCCATGAGTACCCATAATACCCATTATACAAAAATGTAAGGTTTATTAATAAATTTTTTTCAAAGTTTTTTAATTTCATTTTAATTCCTTTTTCTTAAGCGGATTTTAATTTTTTGAATCTATCCTAAAATTTGAAATATTATATATTGTATACTTTTATATTTAATCGTATGTAATTTTTTTTGTCCAAACACAATTTTTAATTTTTTTATGTTTATATAAACCCGTGCATGCCCCGACCCCGACCCCGACCCGAGGCCTGAAATTGGGCCGAGGCCCAAAACTAGACCCGGCCAAAAACTGGCCCAGAATTGGGCCTGAACCTTGTGCCCGGCCCGAAATTGGCTTGAGGCCCGAAATTGGACCCGGCCAGAAATTGGCCCAGAACTAGGCCAAAACCATGGGTCCAAATTGGGCCCGAACTGAATCGGCCCGGCCGGAACCCAAACCCATCCCGAAACTCGAGCCTGAACTCGATTTGGAATTTGAACGAATTTTGAATTAGTCTTTTTAAGTGGACTATTAAAAATATTATAAAGGAATAAATGGGAAAAAACGCAAAGGGCCTGTTCTTTTCCAATATTTCAAACTTAGTTTGAAATTTGGTTTTGTGAATAAACCCACAACATTTTGAAAACCTTATTCTTCTCAAAAAGTTGCAAACTAGTTTTCAAGGATTTTTATTTTTCTTCTCCTTCCTTCTTCTCCTCCTCCTTCTTCATCTTCATCACTGTCATCTTCTTACTTCTTCTTCTCTTCTTCTTCTTCTCCTCCTTCTTCTTCTTCTCCTCCTTCTTCTTCTTCTTCTTCCTTCTTCCTCTTCCTCTTCCTCTTCCTCTTCCTCTTCCTTCTTCTCCTTCTTCTTCTCTCCCACCGCCGGCCACCGCCGCCCACCACAGCCCACCGCCAAACTCTCATCTTCTTCTTCTTCCTTCTTCTTCTCATTCTTCTTCTTCTTCTTCTTCTCCTTCTTCTTCTCCTCCTTCTTCATCTTCATCACTGTCATCTTCTTACTTCTTCTTCTCTTCTTCTTCTTCTTCCTCTTCTTCTTCTTCTTCTTCTTCTTCGCCGGAGGTGGTTCATTAGCGGTGGCGTCGGGCGGATGGTGGTGGAATTTGTGAAATTGGAGAAAGAGTGAAAGGGGGGAGAGATGAGGGGAAAAAAAAAATTGCCCAATACTTTTTTTTAAAGAAAACTTGTTTTGAAACCCATGTTTCTTTCAATTGGTTTGAAACCAAAATGTTTTGAAATTTTTTTCCCAAACTTGTTTTCAAAATGTGAAAAAGAACATGCCCAAAGTAATTGTAGGATACGAAAAATAAAGAAAAAGAAAAAAATAAGTTTGAAGAAAAAGAAATAAAATGGGTTCACTAAAATTGGTGAGTTGTTGGGTTTTTGTTTATACTTTTAAGGGTAGTTTTGGATAGGTATTTTTGGTACCCATGATGGATGGGTTTTAGGGTCCTAATGGGCTACCCTAAACCCGCCCATTACATATTTAGCACAAACCCACCCAGCATATTATTTTTTTAGGTGGATTTTATTGGGTTAAAACCCAATGGGTTTGGGCGGTTTTTGGATTAATGGGTTTTTTTGCCACCCCTAACTCCTTGAGAAAGCTGGAAAGATGTACAACTCCAATTTTGGACTTATCAAATGAAGAAAACACAAGTTTGAAGGATTTCTGGGACTGTATTCTCATCTTTTGAATATCTTTCAGATTGTTTCATTTTATGAGGACTTCAGATTGCTTTTATTCCTATGGTATTTGAGATTCGGATTGTTTTCTATAGTGAATTACATAAATTGAGGCCTTAATTGCATAAAAAAATTATTACTCTGTGTTTACTGCTCTGTTTTATCTATTGCAATGGTGGTAGAGATGATGACAATGGTGGTGGAGATGATGTTGTTAGGGGGCATTCATTGGCTTTGAATATGATATTGGCCCTCAATGAAACTAAACTTTTTATAATGTGTGTGTAGTTTGTTTTTCATTTGATGGATGGCAGAGTTATTAGTATGTAATTTTTAATTACGGGGATTATAAGATTTGGGAAACTTGGCTTGCCGTATTGTGATGTGTGTGTAAGACTGTAAGTTGTGTAATTTTGTAAGAAATACTTTTAGATCTTGCATTGCCCTATTGTGATTTTGATTTTGGATTGTTTCAAATAATTCAAGTTTATGTGTTATTATGTTATACTTATTGACATGTTAGCTATTGCACTTGTGTTTAAGAAGTTAACCTATTTGTCATGTAAGTTTAGTGTTCTTTTCAACTTAATTAATTGTGATATGAAAAAAAATTAATTTTTGAATTGAAAATATTTTTCAAGTCTTAGGCTTTGTTCGATAAAACTTAAGTCTGAAGTTTGAAATATGAAGTCTGGAACTGAATTCATTAGGTTACTCTATTTAATAAAATCTAAAATTTAAGATATGAAACTATGACTGAAGTCTAAAATTCAAAGACTGAATCTAAAAACTGAAATCTCAATCTTATTAAGTTATTAAAAATTTTAAATTTTAAATTTTATTTTTAACATTAAATTTATTTATATATTTAATAAAATTATAAAAATAGATGATAATTTATTTTTTAAATTTTTTTATGGTTACAAAAATTAATTTTTTTTGAATTGATAAAATTTTAAAAGTATGTAAACATAAAAAAATAATAAATTAAATAATGATTCGAAAAATGAGAAAATTGAATGAGAAAAAAAAAATTCGATTCAGATTCAGTAATAAGTGATTCACTCATCACTTATTTGTTATGCCAGAATTATACTGGGTTTTCAGACTCACTCAATTAATTAAGTTACTCGAGTTTTGTTATCAAACGCACTTAATCGATTAAGAACTTAACTTTATAATCACTTAATTCATTAAGACTTATGATTAATAGTTATCAAACACAATTAAGGCAAATAAGCTCTTAATCATTCATTTTAAGTGCTGAATCTTGAAGCATATATGAATTATAAAAAATATTATTTGCCTTAGAAAATTCAAAAATTGAAGCATAAATGAATTATAAAAATATATTATTTAAAATGTATTTATTACGTCATAATGACGTTATCCGGTTGAACCCCTGGGTCGAATCAGTCAACCCCCAGTTCGAGCAACCACTTGACCTTGCCAGCTCAGCGTCCAGTTCGAGCCAGACAACCACGTTCTAAACCCCCCCCCCCCCCTCCCCCCATTTCCACCCGAAAAACCCTAACTTTCGGGAGTATCATATTTCATATTTGATTCAAAACATATTTTTGAGCGATCTAATCTATAGTCTTATATAAATACGTAAAAATATAATTTTTATTCAACTGATCATCCATATACAACAAGGCTCCGTTTGAACAAGTACTTCAAAAACATTTTTAGTGTTTTAAGAGTATTAAAAACTTTAAAATGGTGTGTTGGACAAGAAATTGTTTAAAAAAATAATTTTAAGTAAAATGTTTTTAAAGTACATTTTTTGAAAACATTTTACGTTTCGACTTCGGCCCAACCTCGACCTCACCCCTACCTCGGACCCGACCCAAACCTCGGACCAGACCACGCCCTGACCCCATCAGACCCAGCTCCGACCCCAGGCCCGAACCCGAACTCGAACCAGAACCAGAACTAGATACCTACCCCGAACCCGAACCAGAACCAGACACCGACCCCGACCCCTACCTCGACCCTTACAACCCGACACCGAACCACAAACTCGACCCCGACCCCGACCTTGAACCCTACCCCGTCCCTGGCCCCAACCCAAACCCGACCCCGACCCTGGGACCAACCCGAACTCGACCTAACCACTCCTCGGCCTGACCCCGACCCAGGACCCGACCACAGTCTCGGACCCGACCCCGACCCTGGCCTCGAACCCTACCCAGGCTCGACCACAACCCGGCCCCAATCCCGATCATGCCCTCACCCTAGCCCATACCCGGACCCAACCTTTCCTCGGCCCCAGCACGACTCTGTCCCGAACCCCGACCCCTGCCCACCCAATAGAAAAAAAAATTTGTTTATATACCATAAACATAATTTTTATATAATTTCCCGCATCAAATATAATTAAATTTTTTTTAAAATAGTTGTCCAAACATCTTTTAAACTATTTTTAACTCAAAAAAGATTTTTGTAAAATAGTTGTCCAAACACATATTTCATTAAAAAAACTTCAAAAACATATTTTATAAAATTTTTTTGAAAAACACTTTTATAAAAATGTTTTTGAAGTAGTTGTCCAAACAGAGCCTAAGTTATTTTTCACCTCATTCAAATAATTAGTATCAAAACACGTTTTCGAAATGAGGTCGGCTAGTTCATTTATTTTGTATCATTTAAGGCTATCATTGAAAATTATATTTCATTTTTAAAATGATCATTTTCCTTGTATTGCTTAAACTTATATGGCACTTATTTTGACGACTATATTTTTCAATTTTCTTATTTTTCTCATCCAACATATATATTTGAAAATTTTTTTTCTTTGCAAGGTTTTTAATAAATATAATATTTAACCTTGATTTAATTTTGTATGAAACATTGAAGAGTCATATTCTAATTCCTTTTTTACCTTTAATTTTTTTTCTTAATTAATTGAAGATCGAGTCATGCTTAATCTTAAAAAAAATCATTACATAAATACATAATTCCAAAAAGGTAAAATTCATATAATCTAAAATTCAAATCAATGTGTTCACCAAATAAGATTCTGATTAAATATTTTAATTATAATATTTAAAACTGAATTTACTATATTCCAATTTCAATAGTCTTTATATATGCAGAGATTTCACAATGTACTCTTTCGGCTTTCATACAACACAATAAATAAAATTTTAAAAAGTTTTTTAAAATGATTATGGCTCCGTTTGGACAAGTACGTCAAAAATATTTTGTGTTTTAAGAGTATAAAAATCTTAAAAATGGTGTTTGGACAAAAAAAATATTTTTAAAAAATAATTTTAAGTAAAATATTTTTAAAGTACACATTTTGAAGTACATTTTCAACATGTTTTATAAAATACTTAAAAATTTTTAAAGTCATTTTAAGTTAAACCAGCCGGTCGGCCTGTCCTGCCCCCAATCAGCCCAACTCCCATGGCCCACCCCGACCTCACCTGACCTCGCTCCGCTCTGACCCCGGTCCCACCCTCTACGACCTCGGCTCCGTCCACGACCCTACATTGGTCCCATCCCCGTTCCGACCTGAATCTCGGCCTCGCCCCCGAACCCAAACCCGACCCCGGCCCCAGGCCCGACCACGCCTGGACCTCGGACCGGGACCTGGCCACGGCCCTAGCCCCGACCCCGACCCCGAACCCGACCTCGGCCCCTACCCCGACCCTGAACCCAACCTCAACCACTACCCCGACCTCGAACCCGACCCTGACCTCCCCGACCCCGAACCCGACCACGACCCCTGCCCCTGCCCCTGCCCCATCCCCCCTACACCCAGGCCCAGACCACGCTGCGGCCCCAACCCTAACCATGCCCTCGCCCCAGCCCAGTCCCCGGCTCTAGCGCGACTCCGTTCCGGACCCTGACCCTTACCCACTTAATAGAAAAAAAAAATTTGTTTATTTACTGTAAACATAAGTTTTATATAATTTCCTGTATGAAATATAATTTAAAAATATATATATTTTTTCAAATAGTTGTCCAAATATCTTTTAAATTATTTTTAACTCGAAAAACGGCTTTGTAAAATACTTGTCCAAACACATATTTCATTAAAAAAACTTCAAAAACATATTTTATAAATTATTTTTGAAAAACACTTTTATAAAAATGTTTTTGAAGTATTTGTCCAAACGGAGCCTATATTTCTTACTAATTTTAAATTACACAGTTATTTTTCACGGCAGAATATATTACAAAACTGAAAGATACTACTTTTTTTTGGAGACGACAAAACTGAAAGAAACTCTTTTGACTAATAGCTAGGCAACGTTACATTACTCTCTCAAGTCACACAATAAATTATTAAGGATTTGTCAAATAGCTTTGGAAAGGTACATACCTGGCCGTTTCAGGCATCATCATACGCCAGTAACACGTTAACCCGGCTGGGATTGCACCAATCACTAGTATCAGTCTCCAAGCCATATCAACCACCACCGGCGCCGGATGATCAGGATGACCGGAGGCGCGGTTGAATACGGCACAGATTACCATGCTGACAATGGCTCCCACCAGGATACCGAAGCCCTGCATGGAGAAAACCGCAGCAATGAAGGCACCCCGGGTCCTGCTATTGGCGAATTCCGACATGATTGTAGCGGACAACGGGTAATCTCCGCCGATCCCGATTCCGAGAGAGAACCTGAACAGCCCAAGGCTGAGTAGGACGCAACTCCGGCACCTACCGGAGGAGAATCCGCACCCCAGGGAGCTGAAAACCATGATCATCAGTGCCAAACCGTACACTGTCCGGCGACCTACGCAGTCTCCTAGGCGGCCGAACACAAGCTGACCGATGACGGTGCCGGAGAGAGTGATGGCCACCAGGAAGGAAGTAACAACGGCAGGAACTTTGTCGGAGAAGATGGAATTATTTTCAGAATTTTCATTGTTATAATAAACGTAGCCAATGAGTTGCATGATGGGAGTGATGCAGAACAAATCGCAAGCGTCGGTGAACAGCCCCATGCCGGCGATAATAATGGCTTTGAAATGGTAATACTGTACTGTTGCAACATCCAAGGTTGACAACACATTCCACGGCGGAGCCATTTCTCTCAATCTTCAAAACAGTTTAATTAGTAACTCTCTTAAACACAATTCTAAGCAAAGTAGATATATGGTTGACTAAGTAGTTATTCCGAATAAAAGAGAGCTGGAAGATTCCTAGATTAATATATAGCATAGACTTTGCCAGCGTTCACTACTAACTTGAATTATTAGCTTGAATGATGAATCATTCATCAAACTCAAACACATAAGTAAGATTTACACACACATAATATTATGGGACTAATTACGTTGAGATATATGCGTGTATGTGTTTGTTTGTACGTGTGTTGACCAAATTAAGAGTACTATGTATTGGACAGATCATGATAATTAACGAATGATTGATGTAAACAGGGCGGGGGAAATTGGAGGGGAGTTTCCTTAGTGTTTAGTAATATAATTAATGGTTGACAATTTGACTTGAAGAGCTATAGAAGTGTACATCTAATCCGTAAGATGACAATTAATTAATCAAAGATTCTGTGTGGATATTCGCATAACGATCTTTTCAAGGGGCTGTGCCCAGATGTCACTTGGTCAGGCTCCGGGAGGAGACCTGTTTTTTTATTTTTTATTTTTTTTATTTTTTAAATTTTATATATAGTTTTTTTTTTTTATTATCATCAATTATTATATTATCATTTATTACAAGTGATGTCAGAGAAATCGGAAAGGGAAAGAAAGAAATTGGGACGTCTCCATTCAAAGGTTCTGCTAATCTGCACACAAAATATGACACACTTGCCTAGATAGAAATCGAATACCTTAAATGACCTGTCATAGATTACAACATTTTAAGCACTTATTGGTTCCTAAAGGCCTTATTAAACTAAGAAGAAGGATAATGATCAAGGAAGGGGAGAAATTCCAGAATATATAGGGAGAAGAGCAAAGAAATCGGGAGAGAGAACAAAATGATTTCATTCATGCAAAACATTTCAATGAGATAACGACACATTTTAAGAATTATATATATATATATATATATATTTGTAGAGGTAGATTGATGTGTCATTCGGTTATTTATATATTAGATTGAATACTACACATCCATTCATATCGTCAGCAGCAAACATCAAAACTAGGTCATCTCCACATATATATACATATATATTAATCTATATATGCAGCGCAATAAACACAAATTAAATATGCTATGATCAATCAATTTGCAATCTATAAATAATATAGTATATCAGTGATCAGTTGTTACCTCGTGATAAAATTTATCAGCAATATTCAGAGTATCTATGAATGATATGCAGGAAGATGAAACTGATCATGAATAGCCTTATCGGGATCCTTTATAAAGGATTGATTAGCCAGAGAATTGACAGTTAGAACATTGAGATATTATTCTTGCATGTTTATGTGAAAGTTACATCTCATTTCACTGACTAGAGCTTTATTTATAGATATTTTAATGCTTCAAACCAATTACAAGTAGGAAACCTATCAATAGTAGGAGACCAACACAAATAGGAAACTATACTATAATAAGATATTTATTAATGTCTCTAGTGTTTTTAACTCATAATTAATCATTTTAACTCAATCAATTATTCTTATGTGTGCCCTAAACATGTTGACAATAAATATAAATTATAATTCTCAAACTCAATTAGCTTTAAGGCATAAAACCAACAAACTCCCACTTGGCAAAAGACAATATGGACTGGTTTAACCGGATGCTTGCCTGGTTTGTACCAAGGCTTATTTGTCATTCAGAATGGACTAAACATGATTTATTATAACATACCAAACCTTAATATATACATATGTCTCCCCTATTCGTAAAATACAAGCCAACAAAAACATTCTTGTTTAACCTATCCATCTAATATAATAGGTCGGCTAGCATGTAGTCCCCACCTAGTACTGGTAGTGAGTGAAGTGATTTTCGTACCAAGGATCTATAACAATTATACTTGAAAGAAGAAAATGGAATGGGCCATTGCCCAGTGAGATTACACCATTTTCACAAACATTTACTGAGTTGCAGAATTATCCATGGACATAATTCAATCAATCCTAACACATAGCATTCATGAATCCAGTGTAGTATTCATAGACATATAAACGAGGATGAAGGTAACCGTTAAATTTATAGATGAACAATAAACGAACTAACCAAATCACCTTGGTGTTTATTCATGCTTTAGTCATTCCCTTCAATCCATGTTCATTCATTTCGACAACCTCGCCCTTTCATTTATTCATTAGGGCTCCATTGGTTCGGCAATGATCTCAAGATCATGAATGCAACTAATTCAGACAACCAGATCCAGTACCGGCTTGTGGAACTAGCCTAGACCAAATAAAGGATCCAAACTCAACTATGCACAATTAAAAGTTCCAGTGTACTAAAAAAGCACATCTGAATTGTGATATCCCCTATTTTTTACATTAGGATTAGCCATTAGGTTTGTATTTCCTTATGCATAAATATTTTTTAAAACTCAATTATGTATAATTATAAAGTTGTATGATTTTCTTATTGATTCTGAAAGTTAATCATTGAATCATGATCTGTGTTTAACTCAAAGTTAAGATGTTAAATTAAGTGTAAATTATGTTTAAAGATATTTAGAAATATATATTAGTTTAATTTTGGGAATTATGAAATAAAAATTAGAAAATTAGAAAATAAGTGGAAATGAGAAAAATAGGCTAAAAGCGACTTTTACCCGTATTGGATTGGTTAAAACCGACTGGACTGCCTTTAAAATGTGAATAAAATATCTCCTTGAAGAGCTGTTATTGCCGCCATTTGCCAGGTTGACCAAAGTTAGAGCAGTTTTGGCATGACTTTGATCGATTAAAACCGATCGATACCTAGAGACAAATAAAAAAAAACTTCTCCAAGTTCCAAAGGTGGGCTACAACCCTAGGGTCTATAGACTACTCTTGAGATTGACTCAGGGAAAGTCAAAACACCCTAAGTGATGTGGACCTGAGTACACGAAAGGAAAGTCTGATTGGCAAGACGCAGCTCTTAACCTCAAGAACCCTTACCTTGGATTCAGTAGACTACTAAATTAACCTAAACTAATTTACAACATGCAATTTGAACCAAGATCAAGAATAAAAGAGTCAAAACAAAAGCATGCAATTTAGGTAGAGCAATTACCTAAAAGCTATAATTTCTAAACCTATTGTAAATTCACAAAGATGCAAATTACATAAGCTCAATAAAGGAGAGGGGTTTAATATAGTATAAACTAATACTTTCTCATAATAAAATCAACTCAAGATGGGTATGTTGATTATTCATAAGAATAATCTTTCTAATATGGTTTCTCCCTATCTGGTTGACAGGTGTGCCTTACCTATCATGGACCATCCTCATTTTTATACTTTGTATTGGCTTAACAACATCAACAGGGTTCTCATCAATAAGCAGGTAAAGGTAAAATTTAGTATTGAGATATACCAAGATGAGGTGTTATGCAATGTCGTGCCCATATAGGCTGCCAATATGTAGCTTGGTAAACCTTGGATAGTGGATAAAAGGTGAAGTATTATGGTATCACTAGTACATACCATTTTATGCACAATTCTTTATCTTTTTTATCTTGAGCCATTTTCTCCATATCAAATTATAAAGGCTGTCATAAATATGCATGAGATAAAGGCAGCGTGGGAAAAAGAGAATGGTCAACCCGGGATAAGTACTTGTAATACGGCAAACTCTGATAAGTCTCTTAGTATAGAAGATAGTCTTTGTACTGGGAGGAAGGAGGAAGTGGAGTCAAAAGATGTAAAAATTGATACTAGTGATCTGCCTACAGAACCTAGTAAACTACCTGTTGAAATTTGTTTAGCAAGAAGTGAAGACAATCCACAAGGAGCCAAAGAACAAGAAACTTCACTTGAAAAATCACAATAATGCATCCGATAAGCACTCAGATTCGAGGATGAATCTTTTCGAAGGGAGAGGGCATGATGAAGGAATTAATAGTTAATCTTTGAGGTCAAAGAATGTATAGAATTTGGGGACAAATCCTTTTGAAGAAAAAGGGACTAATGTGGACATCCGACGTAACTCTCAAGGAAAGACAGCAGTCAGCAAGTGGTTAGGAAGGTTCAAAATCAACATCTGGCTTCTCATAGATTAAACAGAAAGGACTTCGA
>VMRK01000553.1:0-45288 GCA_016801395.1 Leptodermis oblonga
TAAACTGAAAAAAATCCAGTTCTTACCTTCATAGGGAGAGAACAAAAATTGGTAGCGTGTTATACTCCCCTTTTTTAATAGGCCTTTCTTCTTTGTGATTTAAATTAGAAAAATTGTGTTTAATACTAATACACAAATATAATCTAGTGTAACAATATAAAAATTAAATATAAGCTATTAAAATAAATATCATACTTGATTTTTGTAATATTATACCGGATGTTTATATACTCGCCTACTTATAAATAAAAAAAAATATATTTGTCTTATGCATTGTCTGTTTGCTTAATTGTTATCAAAATAGATCCTACCATAGCCAGTAATAAAATGATAGAAGTAATTATTAATCACATAAAGTGACTTGTATACATAACGTTCCCTATAGATGTAATATCAGATACATCCATTAAATTACTATCTCAGGATATAGAAGACACATATGATATTTGCTTATCAGAGTTATAAAAGAATTCATTAATATAAGATTTACCACTTTGAGGTAAAATACCGCTAATAGGAGTATAGAAGTATAATAAAACCAATATAGCTAAAGGTATATTATTATTAGTATCTGAAACAAGTTCAGATACTCTTATATTTATAAGCATCAAGATGAATAAAAATAAGATAGACACTGCTCCCACATAAACAAGTAAATAAGATAAACCTAAAAATACGATAGTAATCATTATTAGGTACAGTGAGATATTAGAAAATAAAAAGATTAAAAATAAGACAGAGATGACAGGGTTTTTAGTAACTATAATTAGTATACCGAATATTACAGATAATACGGTTATAGCATCTAGAAATACTATGTTATAACCATTAAATTGATTGGTGATTTCATATAAGCCTTGCATAAATATTGAATTATAACTTTGGTTATAATAAACCGAAAATAATATAAAAGGTTACTTTACTTTTAGTTTAGTTTAAAATATTATATTTAACTAAAAGTTAGGTTTCTTATCTAACCTACCCTATTTTACAATTAAATACAACGATTAAGAACCTCAATAGTAAACAGATACGTATAAAAATAATCAGACTACATCAACAAAATGTCAGTATAATATCCCTGATTCAAAACCTAAATGATGATTTTCCGTTAAATGGTAAGCCAGTAGACGTCAAAATCCTACAGCTAAAAAGGCAGTACCTATCATTACGTGTATTCCATGGAATCCTGTTCCAAAGTAAAAACATGATGCATATGTACCATCAGATAAGGTAAATGAAGAAACAGTATATTCTACACCTTGGAGAGCCGTAAATATTACAGCTAAAATAATTGTATAAACTAACCCATATAAAGCTCCACTTCTATTTCTATTTATCAAAGAATGATGGCTATAGGTTACAGTTACACCAGAGGATAAGAGTAAAACAGTATTAAGTAGAGGAAGTTCAAATGGATTGATAGATTCGATACCTAAAGGAGGTCATTTGGCACCTAATTCTACGGTAGGTGATAATGCACTATGGAAAAAAGCTCAGAAGATGGCTAAAAAAAACAATGCTTCAGAGATAATAAAAAGACCTACCCCCATATTTAATCCTCTTTGCACAGCAAGCGTATGGTTACCTAGATAAGTTGCTTCGCTTATCACATCTCTAAATCATAAGGTCATGGAAGAAATTAAAGTTAATAAAGAAGTATATAAGAAAAAAATACTCATTAAAAAACTGTGGAAGGTCATCACGGCGGCTAATGTCAAACTAAACAAACTAAAACTAGTGTAAAGTGGTCAAGGACTGGGAGACACAAGATGGAGGGATGAGCCTGAAAATTACTTCTACTACTTAAACTCACACTTATTTAATTATATGTTTATAAAATTAAATTCCTTTATCCTATATAGTTAAATGATGTTTTAAAAATTGAAAGAAAATAACAATCCTGATACATTATAGTTTAGCCCATCCAAGATTATTGAAGGATAGATACCTAAAACTACGGTAAATATAACTAAGAGTAAGAGCATAGAATATTCTCTTTTATTCAAATCGGGTAAGTAAGTATCTCATTCTTTAAATATACCACCAAATATTATTCTGTTAAACATAAATATGGTATAAACTGCCGACAGTACAATAGAACTAGAAGCTAATATACCCGCCAAAGATAATCTTTCGAATATACCATAAAGAGACATAAATTCTCCTACGAAATTTAAAGTAAGGGGGGCACCACAATTACCTAAACATAGAATGAAAAATAATATAGAGAATATTGGCATTACCTGCGCTAGTCCTCCATAATAATTAATAGTTCTGGTTCCAGATCTATCATATAATATACCACCACCACTTATAAATAACCCCGAAGATACAAAACCATGAGCTAAACCTAGAAGAATACCACCTTGGATACCTTGAAGTACATTACTTAATATACCTGCAAAATACACTGCGGCATGTGAAACAGAAGAATAAGCTATTAATTCCTTAACATCAATTGTTCTTATCGTACTAAAACTCGCATATATTATAGTTATTACACATATTACAAATATTATGTGTGTATAGTAAATAAAGGCTTTAGGTACGAGAGGTAATATTAGTCTGAATACTCCATATAAACTTAGTTTTAACACTATGGCCGCTAAAATTACACTACCAGATAAAGGGGATTCTACATGGGCTTTTAATAATCATGAATTTAAAAAAATAACGGGTGTTTTTACGGCAAAGGCTATAAATATACCCATGAATAAAAATACTTGTGTTATATATGTATAATCTGTTTTATATATTATGGACATATCCGTACATCCTGTTAAAGATGAAACGGTTATTATAGATAATAGCATAAACAAAGAACCTAAAAATGTATACAAGAAGAAATAAAAACTAGCTCTTAATTTATCCGTTGACCCGAAGAATCCGATCAAAACAAACAAGGGAGCCAGTATACTTTCAAAAAAAATATAGAACATTAAAATATCTAAAACTGTATATATTAAAAGTAAAGCGGATTCTAGTAATAATATTATAACTAAGAAATATACAACGTTCGTTTGTATAGATTTTCAGTTACAGATTATAGAAATAGGAGCAATAAAAGCAGTTAACAAAACAAAGTAAATAGATAGGCCATCTAAACCTAAATAAAAGTCATAATGTCCCACTGTATATTGTTCTTGTACAAATTGGAAATTTTTACTACTATTGTCAAATAAAAATCATATCATTAAAGAAATAAATAAATTTACAACTGTTATATATAGAGCTGTCACTTTCATGGCTTTTGTGTTTCTAGATGAGTTTTCAGAAGTAAAAAATATAAAAAGTACGACTATTCCCACTAAAGGTAGTAATATAATAGAAATCAACATAAACTAAAATACGTAAAAATAAATCTCTTACAGCTAAACCCGTCACGCTTAGATTAAAGTAAGACTAGGCTTTTTTTTTACTGAAGCAAAGGAGAGTAAAGAGCTCACTTAATTAAAAATTTTCAGAGCAGCCCAGATTAAGTTACCTGTGTATACCCTTCTGGTTTTACCCGTATTAAACAATAGGATAAAACTCTTCAATAGGAGAAATAGTATTTGATATATTTTACTTAGGGCTAGACCCCCCCCTTTTTCTCACTAAGTGATTACCCTGAGTATATTTTAGTTTTAAAAATTCGTATTTGTGTATTACAAGAGAAGGGGGGTCTATGGTATGTTAAGCACGAACAATCCGCATATTACACTTAAAGATATAATAGCACGGGCCTTATCAAGAAAGCACAATAATAACCGCAAGCTTAAAGGGTAATTATTGAGCAATGTAGTATAAGGGTACCTCATTTTTTTTTTAAGGAAATACCTAAGTATGTAGCAAAACCTACCGTCATAGCAAACCTTGGTACAAAAGTTTTTGTCGTAAGCGCTATTTCCCTGAAAAAAGAGTACAGATTTCTTCTACAGGTTGTTTTAATTTAGATTAAATTAATGCACTTTGTAAAGGTAATGAAGTGAAAGCATGAGGTTTAGGTGGACTGCTTAAAGCTCATTCCAATGAGCTATATGTTCTGTTTAGTAATGTTTGGAAGAAATCGCTAAAGTATTGTGGTGTATATCAAGGATCTTTACTTGTGGCTGTACCTTCTCTTAATTGAACATAAACAATATGTAAAAATAATACTGTAGCTACAACACTTATAAATGAACCAAAACTACTTACATAATTTCATCCTGCAAAAGCATCAGGGTAATCACTTATTCTTCTAGGCATACCTTGTAAACCTAAAAAATGTTGAGGGAAAAATGTAACATTAACACCTATAAACATTATAAAAAAGTGTACTTTACCCAATACTTGGTTATAATTCAGTCCGGTTATTTTTGGTATTCAGAAATATCATGCACTGAATAAGGCAAACACTGCACCCATACTTAATACATAATGGAAGTGAGCTACCACATAATATGTATCATGGAAAGCAATATCAAGTGAAGCATTCGCTAAAACTACTCCACTTAAACCTCCTATAGTGAACATAACTACAAAACCTAAAGCAAATAACATTGAAGGTGTTAAATGTAAAGAACCACCATAACTTGTAGCTAATCAACTGAATATTTTGATTCCTGTAGGTACTGCTATTATTAGCGTTGCAGCTGTGAAGTAAGCTCTTGTGTCTACGTCTAATCCTACACTATACATATGATGTGATCATACCACGAAACCTAAAACTCCTATAGACATCATAGCATAAACCATACCTAAGTAACCAAATACGCTTTTATTAGAACTAGCACTTATGGTTGTACTAATTATACCAAACCCGGGTATTATTAATATGTAAACCTCTGGATGACCAAAGAATCAGAAAAGATGTTGGTATAATAGGGTCACCTCCTCCAGCTACTTCGAAGAATGATGTATTAAAATTACGATCTGTTAAAACCATTGTAATAGCACCAGCTAATACAGGTAAAGATAGTAATAATAAAACCGCTGTTATCACTACGGCTCATCCGAATAAAGCTAATTTGTGTAGTCTTATACCGGGGCTTCTCATATTCAATATTGTAGTAATGAAATTCATAGCACCTAGTAAACTACTTACACCTGAAAGATGTAAGGCGAAAATGGCTAAATCTACACTAGGTCCACTATGACTTTGCAATCCTGATAAAGGAGGGTAAAGTGTTCATCCTGTTCCTGCTCCATTCTCTATCATACCTGCAAATATAAATAATAAGAAACTTGGTATTAATAATCAGAAACTTATATTGTTTAATCTGGGAAATGCCATATCCGGACCTCCTACTAGTAAAGGTAATAAGAAATTACCAAATCCTCCTATTAAGGCAGGCATTACCATGAAAAATATCATCACTATAGCGTGAGCAGTTATAATTGCATTATACAATTGATTGTCTGCTATATATTGAACACCTGGTCCAGACAATTCTAGTCTAATTAAGACAGAAAACGCAGTACCGGCTAGTCCCGCAAAAAGAGCAAAGATTAAATATAATGTACCTATATCTTTAGCATTACTAGATAAGAATCATCTTTCTTTTCAGATTGTTATACTTCCTAGATCTAATACAGAGGATTGCATATGCAGATTTTTCTCAGGCTGACTTGTATCAAGCACAAGAAAAAAAAAATGCATAAGGTTAACCCCAGATATACGGGGAATTTTTTTTTGCTTTTTTTATTAAAATTTACTGGTTACAAAAGAATACCTATTATATTGTTATTACCATATTTTTCCGTTTATCATTATAATCTTGTCTGTTCTTATTTTTACCCTAAAGTTTCTAAAATAATATCTTTCATATTATTTATTTTCCTACTTTATTTAGCTATATATAAAGCTTATTTTAAACACAATAGATATACAATAAATTAATAGCTTACTTATTTTTGTAGTTTTTAATTCTACATTGGATGTTTTATTATGGGATATCCAGGAAAAAGATTTATTATTTAGTATCCGGGAAGGGGTTTAATAATTGAATCTTTACACAAACTAGTGAAGTTCTAACCCATCTTTAATATAAGAAGAAGATAAAACTACAAAAACTTGTGCTTGGATAAAGGCAATACCTATTTCTAATCCAGAAAAGGCTATTATAAAAGTTAAAGGAACTAAACCTAAAAAGAAATAAATGAATCCTTTATTCATAATATTATAAGTAAACCCCGATAAAATATTAAGTAGCATATGACCACTTAATATATTAGCTGCTAATCTTAAACCTAAAGACACACTTCTAGAAAGATAAGAGATAAATTCAATTAATACTAATAAAGGTAATAAACCTAATGGACAACCAGAAGGTACCAATAAAGAAAAGAATTTAAGAGCGTGTATTTGGAAACCTAATATCGTTGCACCTATAACAATTGTAAAACTTAAGGAGAAAGTTAAAATAAAATGAGAAGTAGGTGCGAAGCTATAAGGTACCATACCGACTAGATTATTTATTAAAATATATATGAATAAAGCACTAATTAAAGGGAAAAACATTTGCCCTTTATTTGCATTTATTTGGTTAGTTACTATACTGAATACTGTAGCGTAAATAGATTCTACCGACAGTGATCAGTTATTAGGTG
Organism: Leptodermis oblonga; assembly: GCA_016801395.1. Lineage (NCBI taxonomy): Eukaryota > Viridiplantae > Streptophyta > Magnoliopsida > Gentianales > Rubiaceae > Leptodermis > Leptodermis oblonga. Next base: position 6,574 of record VMRK01000553.1, read on the forward strand.
TAGATAAATCATAGTTTCTAGTTAATGTAAATAACATAAATACTATTAAACTAGCTATAGTTAAATATAAACCTATATTAGTTAAAGATAATTGAAAATTTCCCAATATATCTGCTTTTAAACTTATTAAATTTCTTATGGTAAATTGATCTAAAGGACTTGTAGTAAAAAAAGGAGATGTATTGTACATAACATTATTATAGTAAGGGTATCTTCATTATGTATATATTTTGTTTATTTTTTTCTTAAAAAGAATCTATATTATATAACTATTTTATAGTTAAATTTCACGGTATTAAATTAAAAAAATTATATCCAAGACAATGCTTTTTAAAGCTTTAACTTCCTATTTGGTCATATAATCAGTATAAGAATTTTCCTAAATTTACAGATTGGATAGATATAGGCATAGAACTGTGTAATATACCACATATTTCAGAACACTGACCAAAATATGTACCCTCTCTATTTAAATAAACAGAAGATTGGTTTAATCTACCAGGATAAGCATCACATTTTATACCTAAAGAAGGACAGGCATAAGAATGTATAACATCCGCTCCCCCTACTATAAATCTAGTGTGTGTTAATTCAGGTATGATAACTCTATTATCTACTTCTAACATTCTTAATTTACCTATTTCCAAATCACTTTCTGGTACTATATAAGAATCAAATTCTACAAATTCTTCATCCTTATTTGTAAAATCAGGGTATTGGTAACTTCAATATCATTGATGACCTTCTCCGTATATAACTAATGAAGGATCTATAACCTCATCCATTAGATATAGTAATTTAAAGGAAGGAAAGGCTATTAATACCAGAATAAGGCCGGTGTTATGGTTCAGATTAATTCTACTAAAGTTCCATGGTTAACATATTTGTTAGATATAGATGCTTTATTGTAGTTTATTATTATAGATAACATTACTCAACTTACCGCAAATAGTACAATAGCGAGGTAAAACATTATATTATTGTGCAGTTCTTCTAATCCTTCCATTTGTGGTGTAGCATTGTCTTGGAAAAATAAACCTCAAGGCTCTGGAGCATCATTTTTAATTATATGTGAATACCCATTTTGTAATAAAAATTTTAGCGTATGCATGTGAGACTAACTAGATATATAATAGATTTGGACCAATAGAAATGAACTCTTTACCTTAATGAATTTAATCAAAGCTAAATATATACAAAAACAAACAAAACATATTATTTTTTTTATTAGTATATAAATAAACCAAGTAAAAACAACAAAAATAATATAGAACCCCCCTTCTTGTAAAAATGAAGAGTATCATGACAGAGTCATATGTTTCTGCCTTGCAAACCATCCACGCAAGAATGAGTAGAGTTAGTTTTATTTTAATTATGGGATTATATATGTGTTTAGGTCTTTTTTTACATCTTTAGAACTTTGAGGGAGGTCCTACTTAATATTCTCGCGGATCATATCTTCTAAACGGGCATGTAATTAGCACTTTTTTTGTGTGCATATTCCGGGTTAGCTAAATCAACTAAACTGTTTTCTAATAAAGTAACAAAAGGGAAAACAAATAAGAAATAAGCAAAATATAAGAATGTACATATTTGCCCTAATTCTATGAAAGGTGTTTCAACGTGTTTTGCACCTAATTGCATTAAAATTAAGAAATTTATAACAAATGCTCAGAAAGCTATTTTACTTAACGGTCTGAATTGCATACCTCTTAGTTTAGATAAATCAGCAAAAGGTAGAGTTAATAAAGTTAGGATCGCAGCAAACATTGCTATTACACCTAATAATTTGTTAGGTATAGATCTTAATATAGCATAAAAAGGTAAAAGGTATCACTCCGGTACTATAGCGGGTGTGTTTGCATTGGGTTAGCCACTACATAATTTTCGCTATCTCCTAATACATTAGGCATAAAGAATACAAATAAGGATAACCCTATTATAAATAAAAAGATTGTAATTAAATCTTTAAATATAAAATAAGGTGCGAAAGGTAATCTATCATAGTTTCCTGATACCCCTAATGGATTTCCTGATCCACTTGTGTCATGTAAGGCAATTAAATGCATCAGGGCTAAGGCTGCTAATACAAAGGGTAATACAAAATGCAATGCAAAGAATCTATTTAATGTCGCATTATTAACCGAGAAACCTCCTCAGATAAATTCTACAATATCTTGACCTATTCATGGTATTGCACTCATTAAATTAGTTATAACTGTTGCTCCTCATAATGACATTTGCCCGTATGGCAATACATAACCTAAAAAAGCTGTGGCCATCATTAATATAAATATTACTGTTCCTATTGTTCAGGTTAATGTTCTTGGGGCTTTATACGATCCGTAATATAATCCTCTTCCTATGTGCAAGTACACTAAAAAGAAAAAGGCAGAGGCTGTATTTGAATGGAGGTATCTTATTAGTCATCCGTTGTTTACATCTCTCATTATGTGCTCTACGGAATCAAAGGCTTCGGTAACACTGGGTGTATAGTGCATTCCAAGGGTTACTCCCGTTATTATTTGTATTATTAAACAGAGAGCTAATAATGAACCAAAGTTTCACATATAGCTCAAATTAGATGGTTGCGGTGAATCTATTAAGTAACCGTTAACCAATTTTAGTAAAGGATGGCTTTTAAGGATTCTCATTTTTTTTTTTAATGTATAAATTTTGTTGTTATTCAGTCATTTTTTTTTATTATTGGTTATTTATATTAGTCCCTTCCGGGCTTAATCTGATTGGAAGAATTATAAATAAAAAGATTGTAGCCCAAAGCTTTTAGTTGTTATTGTATAGCTAATCATACAACTATACTCTAATGTGTTTGTTTAAATATTTGTTTCTAATAAAATGCACTATATTAAAGGAAGGCCTAGTGAATATTTAAAGACACCATAGCATAAAATCGATTTAATCTTGCATATCTTAATAAAGCAAATATCATTAAAAATTTTTTGATCGTTAACGTTTTTAAACAAAAACTGGTCTAAGATTCTTATCCGATAAAAATTGTTTTACCTTTTAAGAGTGATTATCTTCTGGTGAATTGTTATTTTCTAAAAAACTTTCTTTATATTTAAGCTTTTTTGGGTTATGCTCATAATCCAGAAAAGCTGTTGCCCTCATTAGTATAAATATTACTGTTCCTATTATTCAGGTTGATGTTTTTGGTGTTTTATATGATCCATAATATAACCCGCCGCCTAGGTTTGAATAAAGTTTTACAAAAATTAGTTTTAAATTCATACAGATAGAAATTACTATCTGCTCGGGGCACTTAGATTCGAACTAAGAAGATCCTTGACCCAAACAAGGCGCCCAACCATTAGGCTTTACCCCGTAAGGTTGTACTATTCTGTATACTAGGTATCAGAGAATATCCGATCCGAAGGGATGTGGCCATTCGATCAAATAAGTTTCAAGCTTATAATTATACCTTCCTTTTTTGTCCAAAGACATACGACAAAAATCTGCTTTAAGGGCACTTAGATTCGAACTAAGAAAGCTTTTACCCAAACAAACTATACTTTTTTCGGAAAAGAGATGACTTGAACATCTAGGTGCATAACACAATATTTAGCAAATATCTCGCCTTACCTATGGCAACTTTTCCTATTTTTTTTTTTTCAGTGTTTTTTTTATTTATTATTATTATGTTATAATTTTTTTGTGTTACTAGTTGTTTATATTAAAGGTTTACTGTAGACTAGACAGCCTTTAGCCCTTTACTTGCTTAGTCTCATTTAAAGGTTTTACATCTTTAGATGTACTTATTATAGAGTGTAAAATATATATTACTCATAACTAAATTTATTCTCCTATATTACAGAACTTTTCTCCTTGTCATGTATAACCTATCTATTCTTAAAAGTAATGCTACCTAATGTAATTTTATCTTACCTGTAAGGTAAGATTATACTAAAGAGCTATTTTATATAAAGGATAGCTTAATTTTAAATAAACTTTTACAAATATCCATCAAATACACAGAGAAAAATCTCTGTTCAGGGCACTTAGATTCGAGCTAAGAAGATACTTTACCCCGTAAGGTTGTACTATTCTGTATACTAGGTATCAGAGAATATCCGATTCGAACGGATGTGGCCATTCGACCAAATAAGTTTCAAGCTTATCACCTTAAACCACTCAGTCAATTCTCTTTGTTAAGGCACAAACCTACTTAATTTATTATAAACAATCTGTTCCAAACCTTTACTGTGATTCTTCCAAGACTTGAACTTAGATGACATCCTTATCAAGAACGCACTTTACCTATTAAGTTAAAGAACCTAGACAAGAGCATTCAGACTTGAACTGAAAACATGAAGGTTGAAGCTTCTTATTTTGCCAATTAAACTATACTCTTTTTTTGTCTTACTAAATATACTTTAAAGGCAACATGTTACGAGTTAGGCCGGCTTCGATCCGGCATCTTCTTCCTCGACAAGGAAGCATTCTACCAATTAAACCACTAACTCTGCGGCTAGTCGAAATCGAATCGACACACTTCGTGTGGAAGACGAACAGTCTACCATTAACTTATAGCCACTTTGTTAATTTTTACTTTTACATAAAAATTAACAGATAATAAACGAACCCCTTATTCATAATACTATAACTAAATACAAATAATATATTAAGTCGCCTTATCAGGGTATATTTTGGTTATTTCTTCTCAATAAGAAATTATATTATATAACTATTTTATAGTTAAATTTCACGGTATTAAATTAAAAAAAATTATATCCAAGACAAGGCTTTTTTAAAGCTCTACATATTGGAAAAATCACGGGTAGACATTTGTGAAAATAGAAAAAAGGTAACCCTTTTTCTATATAATTACTACTTTGCTGTTAACCTAAACTACATAAAAATTAACAGATATTAGATTGAAGCCTAATACAACACAAGGTAATATAACGATGAATGCGATTATAATAGGCAGTAGTACAGTTCAACAATAAGACATAAGTTGATCAAAACGTATTCTAGGGAAAGATGCTCTTACTCATATAAAGGTGAATATCATGAAACAAGCTTTTAAACCTAAATTTAAACTTGTATTTAAACCTTCTACTAAAACTGTAATTATACTAATTTCATCTTGATTCATATCAATTAAATCCAATTTAATTATATCCAAATAACCCCCTATATATAAAACAGAAGTAAATATACATATTAAAACTATACTAGCATATTCGGCTAGGAAAAAGAATACGAAAATTGCGGCAGAATGTTCTGTCATAAATCCCGAAACTAATTCCGATTCTGCTTCAGCTAAATCAAAAGGAGCTCTGTTTGTTTCTGCTATTGCACCTATAAAAAATATTATAAATATAGGACATAAGGGAAACAAAAAGTATACAGCTTTTTGAGCTTCTATATTACCCGTTAAATTTAAATTACCCGATAATAAAACCACCAATAGTATAGCTGAACTTAATATTAATTCGTAACTAATCAATTGTGCTGTACTACGTAGTGAACCTAAAAAAGCATATTTAGAATTAGCAGATCAACCTGCCAATAGTATACCGTACGTGGCAAGAGAAGACACGGCTAACATATATAATATACCTAAAGGCATATCACCTATAGTTAACCCAGGTCCATACGGTACTACGGCATAACCTAAAAGAGAAAAGATTAAAGTGATCAAAGGACCTAAGAAAAATAAAGCCAAATTGGCTTGAGTAGGAGATATACATTCTTTTAATAAAAGTTTTAACGCGTCAGCAAACGCTTGCAAGAGACCATAATATCCTACAATATTTGGTCCTAGTCTTCTTTGCATGCTGGCCATCGTTTTTCTTTCTGCCACGGTCGTGAATGCTACTATTAAAAGGGCTGGTACCACTACTAATATTACTTGTATAATAGATAAAAAAGTTTGCATTTTTGTTGATATCTAGATTTAAAGGGTTTTCGCTTTTTATAACGAATCAAACGTTGTTTAAGCCTAATGAACCTTCAAAAAAAAGACCAAAAATATAAGACATGCAAGTCTAACCTAATAAAGTAATAATTAGTACTAATCCTCCGGATCCATGTAACTAGGTTGTTCTAGATTTGGATTAGCATAATCATCTATGAGTGATGTTTTTTCTTTTACAGTTGTATCTTTCTGCGCGGTTTCAACAGAATTTTTAGATGTAGTATCTGCAGAGGCTACATCTGGATTACTAGATGTATTTAGCTTCATGGCTACTTCTTTTTCCATAGCTTTTTCTATATTATCAGCTAATATTTTATGCTGTTTAAGCAATTGATTATGTTTTTCCAGATCGTCTAAGGTTGCTTGATCTAATTTTACTCCATCTTTAATTAAATAATCTCCTACTCTACTCTGCATTCCAGCAAGAACACTTACTTTTTGTTGATCGAAACCAAAAATCATGGAGTCCCTGTAAGGACTCTCAATATCAGCTTCAGCACATCTATCTGTTAGTAGTATGTCAATGCTATCCGTTACGACGTATTGTTGCTGTATCTTACCTTGAGTCGCATGACTTGCTTTAGGTATAAGAGAAGTATAACGAGTTATTAAATTATTAGTAATTGTATGTAGTTCCGACCTGTTTTCCTCAAACGCCTTTTCCATTGTTTGAAGTTTTTCTTGTTCCGATGTAATAGTATTTTGTGATGTATTTAATTGTTTTTTATCCATTTTTTTTTTTATATTTAATTTTGTTGTTATTCGGTTATTTATATTAGTCCCTTCCTGGCTTGATATTATTAGAAGAGTTATAAATAAAAAGATTGTAGCCCAAAGCTTTTAGTTGTTATTTTGTTAATTTTTTGATTATTATTGTTATCCAAGGTTGTTTAAAATATAATAGAATATTATTCTATTGCGGATAAACAATAATTTATTAAGGGTGTATAAGAAAGAAAACTTTATCTACGTACCTGTATAGAAGAATCGCTCGACGAAGATTGGCTTAAAGGACTGGTTACTATTAATATGGCTATTAATATAACAAATATATTAAACACATCAAATTTATCCATATTAATGTAAGATATCAATCCTATAACAATATAAAGAGCATAATGCGTTACAATACCTGTAGATAAAGAATTAATTCTTTCACTTAAACTAGTAAAAAATTCTTCTAACCCATAAGGTCCCACACGTTCCACGGCTCCTTTATCTAAAACTTTAGTAGTTTGCCCACCTAAATTTAAAACAACGCCAGATATATATCTGTTATAGTACATTTCCAGCAAAAATCTCTGATTTAAAAAACTAAAGATACTGTAACCTAATCTAGATTGTTTAAATTTAACAAGTAAATGAGGTTTAAATTCCGTGAAAAACACAGATACTATCGTCAAAGATATAGTAAAAAACAAAGGTAATAATTTATAAAAAGTATCTACGGCAAATTCAGTATCTAATAATATTTCATGATGGGGGTGAATGAAAAGAGCATTATCCGAGAAAAAATCTGAACCTAAACCTATAAAGATATCTTTAGTTACGTAACCAAAAAATATAGAAAATATCGCTAATATAATTAATGGTGCACTCATAAAAATATCTCCCTCATGTGCCGATTTGTTCGATGTATAATTAACTAAAGAACCATTAGGATTGGTTAAAAATGTTAAATATAAAACCTTTACGGAATACAGGGTAGTAAACATTGCTCCGATAGTTGCAATAAAATACACTGTAATACTAGATGAATTATATTTACCATAAGCAGCTTCGAGAATAAAATCTTTGGAATAGAAACCAGTCATAAAGGGGAAAGCGACTAAACTAAGAGAAGCCGCAAGCATTAATGAATAAGTTAAAGGAAGATATGAAATCAACCCACCATATTTCCTAAAATCTTGATTATCCGCCACAGCGTGTATTACAGCACCTGCACATAGAAATAGTAAACCTTTATAAAAGGCATGGTTTATAAGATGGAATAGAGCTATAGTATAAGAAGATAAACCGATGGCGATAACCATCATACCTAATTGACTCATAGTACTATATGCAATAACCTTTTTGATATCTTGTTGAAATAATCCGATAAGAGAACTAAATACAGTAGTAATGGCCCCTACTCATAAACAAATAAGTAAAACAGTGGAACTATATTCTATTAAAGGAGAAGCTCTCATTAATAAATAAACTCCCGCCGTAACCATTGTAGCCGCATGGATTAAAGCAGATACCGGAGTAGGACCTTCCATAGCCATAGGTAATCATACATGTAAACCAATTTGTGAACTTTTAGCCATAGCACCAATTAACAAACATATACCAATAAACAAAATAATACTTTCACTAAAAAAAGGTGAAAGTGAAAACACAGTCATGTAATCTAAATTACCAAAAGATCATAAGATGGCAAACATACCTACGGTTAATACATAATCCCCTACTCTATTTGTAAAAAAGGCAGCTAAAGAACTTTGATTTGCAGCTATTCTAGTAAATCAAAAACTTACTAATAAATAAGAACAAACCCCCACACCTTCTCACCCTACAAACATAACTAAAAAATTATTACCTGTTACCAGAATTATCATCATGAAAGTGAATAAACTTAAATAACTGAAAAATCTTTGATTATGTGGATCGTGGCTCATATAACCTATAGAATATACATGAACTAAAGATGATATAATTAAAACAGGGATTAACATAGATACTGTTAATGAATCAAAATTAAATGCTCAATTAACATTTAAATATTCTGAGTCAATTCATCTAAACAAAAGTGTTTTCATAAAATTGTGATTTAAACCTACTTCAATAAAACCTATTATAGCTAAAAAGGTAGTAAGAAATATACATGTACATGTTATTAATTGCGATCCGCTAACCCCGATTTTTCTACCAAAAAAACCGGAAAATATTGATCCAAGTATTGGTAATCCTAATAAAGCTAAATACATTATCTATTTTCAATAGCTATAGACCCTCGCAATCTATAAAAAGCTACTAACAAGCCTAGACCTATCGCAGATTCCGCTCCCGCAATTGCTATTATATATACGGAAAATGTTTGACCCAATATATCGTCAAAATTTACCGAGCTTAATAAAATTAAAAATGTTATGGATAAAAGCATTATTTCTATAGAAATAAGCATCAATATTATATTTTTTTTATTTAAAACAAAACCTAATGTTCCGATTAGAAATAAAATTAGTGATAATCTCAAGCTTTTTTTTTTACTGATTAATTATGTTAAAAAAAAAGCTTTCTTATTCAGGACTCGAACCTACATCGGAATATTAGAAGTATTCTGCTTTACCATTAAGCTAATAAGAAGTAGGAAGAAAAGGAATCGAACCTTCGTTAGCAGAATGCTATTGAGTTTACAGCTCAACCCGTAAACCAACAAACGGACCCTTCCTTTGTTTTAACTATCTTGTAGATTAAAGGGTAAATACTTTGAATTGAACAAAGATCTACTATGCCACAAATAGGGGTTTTACCTTTAAACTATATCTACCTAAAAAAAAAATTATGCTACATATAATAATAAGAATGCCATCATTAAAGCGAATAACCCTGTTGCTTCTGAGAAAGCAAATCCAAGGATAGCGTATGAGAATAATTGTCCTCTTAAAGAAGGGTTTCTAGAAACACCTATTATTAAAGCACCGAATACTACACCTATACCAACACCTGCTCCTATTAAACCTGTTGTAGCTAAACCTGTACCTATTATTTTTGCTGCTTGTATCATTTTTATTATTTATCGTAACCACTCTACAGGTATTACCTTCCGTATCTCGTTTTTTGCTCTCCAATTTTTATTACTTACTAAATATATCTTGTAGTTTTTTTGCAAAGGATTTTTATATAAAGTTAGAGTGTATCGAACACCCACCTAAGCTCATTTGGTCGCTGGCTCTCCCAATTAAGCTATAACTTTTCAATTGAATATTTAAATATAATAAATAACTTATTATTTAAGCTAATTTAATCTAAAAATTTTTGTGGTTATATATAAGAAAGTTCTTGTTTTTCTCGCATATCTTAATAAAGCAAATATCTTTTTTTGTCCGATACAATACAGCTGTATATTATTTGTTTTCTACTTAAAAAAAAATTTTTTACATTTTGTTATTGATTAATAGCACATATTCAATCTGCAGTTTACTTTCCTTATGGGACGCTCGTTATATAACACACGATATAAAGTATTTAATATATTATTTAAAGAGTATTTATGTGTAAACGTGCTTTAAATGTTCTAACAAATCTAGGTAGAATATATTTAGAAAACAAAAATATTATTGTTGTTAGTAAAAAGAAGTTAAATATTACTTGGTTAACAAAGAAAAAGGGTATTAATTGTGGCATTATTATTTATATTTCGGCTATACTTTATTAACAGCATAATTATAGAGTTAAGACACAAAAAACTCAGGTTTACTTGATTTATGTAAATTTCGTTAGACCCCCCCTCCCTCACACTTCTAATTAACCGATTTTATTATAAATTTTTCTTTCAAACCTTGGACGGATAATCTGTTGTCCTCAGTAGGTTTGGATTAAACTATCTAGTTATTTATTTATATCTAAAAAATTTTTTTAATATCCGCTAACTCAACCTTTAAGACCAAACGAACCTATTCTAGTTGTAGAGTTCAACTTAGTATATTGTAAATTAGATCTTAAATTACCTTTTAAAACTACGGAAGATAAACCTATGACAGAAGAATCTAAATTCAATAGATTTCCTTTGTATCTTAATTTAGATATGGAACGTGCCGCAGTGAAACGTTTATTTAATCTCCCTCTGGCTTCTAATCTAAACCCTGTTACATGTTTGTATTTAAGATTATTAAATACACTGTTTTTCAAAGTTAAATTATTTCCTATTTTTTTTAAAGTAATTTCCGTTTTAGGTGTATAATCTAAAGAATATTTTTTACTATGTACTTTTACTTTATCTTTCACTTTGTTAAAAAATTTACGTAATTTTCTTCTATTACGGGTTAATTTTAACTTTACACTTTCAAATAAAATATCACTATTTAAATAGAAACGATTTAAATTGATTAAGTTGAAATCTACATTTTTATTGTAGATATTTTCTAATTGTTTTTTTAAAACATATAAATAATTGTAGTTTAACTTTGATCTATTTATATAAACAAGTTGTTTATATAAAAAATAAAGACGTAATTTTCTCATAGTTAAGTTTAAAAGATGTTTGTAAAAGGATTCTGTTTTAGAAAATAATCCATTTATAATGTTTATCTTGTAGTCTTCACCTTTTTGCATAACATTTAATCTATTTAATAAATTAAATTTACCTTTGTTTAGACTTTTTATAAGATACGCACCTTTATCATTAATAGATCTTAGTTTATTAATAATTCTTTTATTAACATTTTTTTTTCCCAAGAATTTTTTAAGTAACGGCTTTTTAATTTATATATATAGTTGTGTATTTGTCTATTATATATATATATGTTTATTATAACATTGTTATTTCTGTGTTTATATTCTCCCTCGCTCAGATATATTCTGTTACTAGATATCCGTCTAAATCTAAGTAGTAATCTCTTAGCTCTTAATTTTCTTTCTATTTTTTGATTGTATATACTAAGTATACCTTTTATTAATTTTTTAGATATTTTACTCGCATAAGGTATCAAATTTAGATTAGATTTAGTATAAAGATAAATACTATTATCTCATTCTCTTACCGAACTAGGATATTGGACATTTGAAACAAAGACGGTATCCTCTAATTTTTTTTCTTTTTAAATTTTTTTTTAGTTCTAACATTTTTTTCTATTACTATCAAATAACTATACATGTATATAGTTTATCTAATTATTTTAACCTAAAAACCCTTCATTAAATGAACGTAGGATTTTAGTCTTTAACGTATTTTGTTTATGCAAAATGTCGCTTCACGTTAGTCTAATGATTAGTATCTAATGAATTTTACCCTCGTTTTTATTCATGAGCTTTTCAATATGGTAATACAACAATCTCTTTTAAACCCCTCGTATAACTTAAAGGCTTACCAAGAGAGAAACTCGAATTCTCATTATTAACGCATGAAATTAATGTTCTAACCCATTGAACTATCTTGGCTTGGGTCCTTTCAAGATAAAGCCCTTTCTTATATAGCCTCCCTTTAAGAACCCTTAGAAGCTTATTAGGTAAGCATAAAGGTAATTAACTTTACCCTTTACTAATAAAACAACTATTAACCCTACTACTAGTCACTACCTTCACCAAAATGATCGGGCATGCTTAATGAAGGATCTGCGTAATCATCTATTAAACTACGTGGATTAGAAGATGGATTTGTAGAGTATGAATCTTTATTAGAACCTAATCCTTCCTTGTACTCACTCGGTTCCTCTTTATTCTTTTTACTTTCATCCCCCTCCCTCACACTTCTAATTAACGAATTTTATTATAAATTTTTCTTTCAAATCTTGGACGGATAATCTGTTGTCTTTAGTAGGTTTGGATTAAACTATCTTTAAGGCTAGAATGACTCGAACACTCACCTAAGCTGTCATGAGCAGCTGGCTCTACCAATTAAGCTATAACCTTTCCCCCTTGGTTAGGAATACGGAGAGCCGTAACCTAAACTTACAACCAACCAAAGACCCGGACGCCTCTAATTGATCCACCCCTCTCTTTACCCAAGCGTAAAGAGCCGTAAGATCTGCGGGACTCGAACCCGCATTATAACGATTAAAAGTCGCATGTTTTATCCATTAAACTAAAATCTCTCAATTAAAAAAAAGGGGGAGGGGTCGCCTTCAAGATGATTCGAACACCTAACCTAAATATTAACAGTATTTTGCTCTACCTTTGAGCTATAAAGGCTTGAATAAGGGGATATCAGGCCCACGGGGGAATTGAACCCCTAAACTTTGATCTGCAATCAAACTGCAAACCTTTTGCATACACGGACCTTTCATGTGGATAAGATTTGAACTTATATTTGAATGTCCGTAGCACTCTGTTCTGCCATTAAACTACCACACTTCAATTATGTTGGAGCGATTCGAACACTCACTGGTAAATACCAAAAATTTATGACTTACCGATTAGTCGACAACATAGAATATAGGTGACAAGACTTGAACTTGCAAAGTATAAACTATTCCGTCCTAAGCGGAACCTGGTTACCAATTTTCAGCACACCTATTACATTGTTATAATAAAAAACACTTGCTCGAAGTAAGAGTTGAACTTACAGCCTAAACATCTTCAGTGTTCCGCTCTACCAGGTTGAGCTTTTCGAGCTTTGGAGATACTGGGACTCGAACCTAGAATTACGAAGTGCAAGTTCGTTGTTTTACCAGTTATACTATATCCCCTTGTTTAGGTTTATGCAGAACATATTCGCGCATTGTTCCATATATCTGTAGTAACTACATGAGCTTTATAGTGATTGTATTTTTACCCTTTATCCGAAAAACGACTTGAACGTTTACGATATTTATCAACGAAGCTTAAATTCGTCCTGTCTACCAATTCCAGCACTCGGATTTTTTTTAATTATGCTACATATAATAATACGTAAGCTTACGTTTTTTTGTATCTCTAAGCCCTAAGCATCGAATCTTCATTACTAAAAATAATCTAAAATTAAAATAATTATTTTAAGCAAAAGGTTAACCTTTTTAACAGGACCTTTTGTTGTTTTTAAGGTTAATAAATCCCGTGCAACTTCCGTTACACGAACCATATTTCGACTTAACACCAATTGAGATCACGCATACGAAAACGACTAGCTGAATAATACATATTTATGTAAAAAACAACAACTAGCCACCAAACTTATTGCGCATACCCCTTTCAGCGCCTGACGAGTAGTTAGTACCCAACTGAGATTAAATTCACCGTGACGTGATGATTCACGATTACTAGTAATTCCTTATTCATGTAGTCGAATTTCAGACTACAATTCACGAATAGTTATGTCCAATGTTGGAGATTAGCTCTATTTCGCAATATTGCTTCTCTTTGTAGAGGCATATGTGGCACGTCTATAGCCCACATTCATTTAGGCCATGATGATTTGTCTTATTCCCTGTGATCTTTAACCATTAAACAAAAGGCGGTGAACTGCTTTATATAAAAATAAAACATGGGATTGCGTTAATTGAATGGAATTAACCAAAATCTCACGATATTAACTGTAGACAACCGTGCAGCGCTTGTAAAAATATTCAAGAAGTGGTAAGGTTTTTCGCGTATCATCGAATTAAATAACATACTTCACTACTGGTTTCAGAAACGGTCTAATGATTTCAATTTCGGCGTTGCCGCTATACTCATGAGGTGGAATGCTTGCACTTTCATTTATAAACTATTACATAGTCTATGGCACTCATAATTTTCTCCAAGGACTACTAGGGTATCTAATCCTTATTGCTACCCAAGGCTTCGTCCCTCAACGTCAGTTATTACATAGAAAAATGCTTTCGCTGCTATCCGTCTTATCTGTATCAATGCATTCTATCGCTCATCAGATCGTTCGATTTTCACATATAAAACTCTAGGTAAATTAGTTCCTTCTACGGCTTGATTTCCAGTCTAGGTACCCTTTAAACCTGTTAAAGATGAATAACACTTGTCTTCTACGTATTACCGCGACTGCTGGCACGTAATTTGGTCAAGACTTATAGATAAGAGTTATTCATTATAAATCTTTTATCTAGAACTTTATACAACTTATTTGTTATACGTTCCTCCAAATTGCTGGTTCAGTCGTTAGACCATTGACCAATATTCCCCACTGCTGTACATTACGTATTGGGCTTTTTTCATACCCAATGTGATCGATCGACCTCTCAGTCACGACTACCGAAATCTGAGCTAGATTAACTATTACTCTTTCGGAATAAAATAACATCCAAAAGCGAAACTTTCTATTTCTTTAAGTTTACAAACCTTATAAGGGATCTTTTTTCTTCCTTACTTTTGGGCAGCTAAGTTATATTTACTCACCTGTACACCACTACTAATTCAATTATTCATCTTATTAGTCGTACGATTAGCATGTGTCAAGCATTTGGACAGCGTTCACTCAGAGCCATCATCAAACTCAATAATTTTTATATATAATTACAACTTTATAGTTGTATTTTAGCGGAACCTAGTTCGAGCTAGGATCTACAGGTCATGAGTCTGTTATGTTACCTTTACACTAAACCGCTTGAGAAATAGGTGAGTCGAGCACCTGACCATTCGTGTGTAAAACGACCGCTCTACCACTGAGCTAATTTCCCTGACCCAGGAGGGATTTGAACCCTCGGTATAACAGTGAAAGTGTTATGTCTTAGCCATACTTGACGACTGGGTCATTTATTCTGTAAAATTTTTAAACCAAAGCCCAATGTAAGTATCGCACTTACTTCCACCGATTACAAAACGGTAGCATTACTTTTATGCTAATTAGGCAAATAATGATAAAAGTATTATTTAGTAAATTATATTAATTAGTATTTTGTACCTTAAAACCGTAAGATTCTTATAGCCAAAACCTAATAATTTTACACGTAGTGTTTTTCCACGCGCTTTAGAGTATAATAAAGTAAGCTTCGTGCTTATATGCCTTCAGCGCTTATCTTTAATTGACGTGGCTTTCTTGCCATGCTAATTAATTCATTTTCTATCCTTGCGTATCCTCATCTGTTTTAGTTTGTTGGTAGTCTTATAGGTTTAAAATTTCACTTTAGTAAAAATGAATTTATTATTAATTAACAACAAGTAAACTATAGGTCAACATACCCAATTCCTTTCGTACAAAGGGTTTCTCTTTATTTTACTCCAACTTCCTCTAGAAGATAGAAACCATACTGTCTCACGACGTATTAAACCCAACTCATGTAGCTCTTTAATCGACGAACAGTCGAACCCTTCATGATTCCTGCGTTCATGTGGATGAGCTAAGCCGACATCGAGGTGCCAAACCGCGCACTCAATTTGTACTCTCTTGCGCTCATTAGCCTGTTATCCCTAGCGTAACTTTTTCAAAAATCCAAGACCATTCCTTTCCGTATCTTGCGATCATATGCCCCGCTTACGCGACTGATAGACTTGTATGTCTCACAGTAAAGCAAGATTAAGCCATTAAACTTTCAAGGTATTAATAAATATCATAGTAAAACCACTAAATGTCACTTTAAAAGGATCTTTCATGGAATGCTTACTACAACTATGTCTTTTTATCTTAAGATAAATCGATTCCTACAACTATTCACAATATAGTTAAAATCCTACTTAAATTTAAATATATAATTGTATTTAATACAATGATAACTGAATAATTATTTATATAAAAAATAACAAATTAAAATACAATACTTACAATTTTATAAACTGTAAATAATTTATTGTATTACGCATAAATCATGCGCATTTACTATTAGAAATTTGGATATACCCAGGTACTTTTTATGGGATCTGTGCCCCGCATAAACTGTCTTCCATTCAATTGAACATAATAAAGTAAATAAAGGTGTTTCATTGTTGGTTGCAAATTAGTAGCAATAACTGCTACTAACCATATTAGCAACATCTCTACATAAATATGTATAAATTGTTATTTTTAAACTAACCCTTCTACCTTCTACACTTGTAATTCTTATATTATATCCACAATTGGTAACAGTAAAGCTGCAAAGGGTCTTCTCGTCTAACTAGAGGTAAACAGTATCTGCACTGCTATTCCAATTTCGCTGAGTCAATCATCGAGACAGCTGTTGTATCGTTAAATCATTCATGCAAGACCGCATTTAACGGCCAGGGTATTCCGCTACCTTAGGACCCTCATCGGTAAGGCCGCCGTTTATCGGGGTTTTCATCTAAACCCAGACTTTTATATCCGAGAATATCAGTTACCCAGCCGACACCGGGCAGACCTCACACTCTATATTTCGATTTATCTTAGCAGAGTGCTTTGTTTTAATTAAACAGTCGTACAACACTATTCTATGCCTCCTCTTTCATAGGTATATTTTACCTTATGATAATGGCACACCTTATCCCGAAGTTACGTGAGTCATTTTGCCGAGTTCCTTAATGATTGTTTACTCAAACGCCTTCGTATTCTCTACTTGCTTACTTGAGGTAGTATCTAGGCACGGTTGTTTCGAGAGGGCTCTTAATGCTTTTCCAGAACTAATATTACTATTATTAGTTTTTTTCTATAAAAGCCAGATACAAATATTCTAGGCTTCTGCTAGTTTTTTTTTTGTCTTCCTAGTATAATTATTCGCCGAGATTCTGTCGACTCCTACCTCTACTTCTCTCTACTTCTCTTCTCATCGTTAAAAACTTAGAGACCGCTTTATTCAATTCTCTTTAGATAATTACTAAAGGCAAACCCTCTTTCGAGGGATGGCTAACCATCTATCGGATTAGGAAAGCGTACTCTCCACCTCCTTTACCTTTTTCTCTTTTCGTCAGTAATCTGATTATTATGATACCATAAGCTTAAGGCGAGCAATTTTTGCTTTTTCGCTACTCATGTCAGCATTATCTCTTGAATTTTTATTCTTATTTATTTTTTCAAAAAATAAATTTTATAATTTATTCAATGTTCCGCTACCCCACAGTCATTTAAAGATATCACATCTAGCTGTGGACAAGGTTTCGGTATATTATTTAGATCCGTTATATTTTCGGTATGATCTTTGATTAAAATCAGTGCTCTGTTACGAGATCTTTAAAAAATGGCCGCTTCTAAGCCTATTTCCTGATCGTGTTAAAAGACACATCCTTTTTTTCACTCAATAATAATTTTGGAACCTTATTAACTCTTGTTTTGGGCTGTTTCCCTTTTGACATACCACCTTATAGCCATATGTCTGATTATTTAATATCGATCTTAACCATTCCGAGTGCAAAATCTCTCCGGTAGAATCTTTACGATCCCCCGATGTATTCAAATAAATTTGATCGAGATCACAGTTCTGTACCTGCTAAGATATTTTTTAAATTACCTACTTATATAGGTTTCGCGGAAAACCAGCTGAACTAGTAAGTTTTATCTTTCACTAAACTTACCTTCATTCATCGGATAGCTTTACAACGCTAACCCGTTCGGACCTTTATAATCCTGATGAAGGTAAGATCACTAGTCTTCGGGTCTAAAATTAGATACTTTTCATTTTTACATAATCGATTTCTCTAAAAAAGGAAGTTTTTCTTCCGCCTTTTTTGCATCTAATATTAACTTGCTGACCCATTATGCAAAAGGTACGCTTTTGTTTAATTGTTAATTTTACCTAAAGCTGCTTATAAAACTACTATTTCTTTTGCTTTCCCTCACGGTACTATACGCTATCGCTTACTAACCATATTTAGCTTTAGAGGAAGGTTCCCCTTTATTCAAACAGAAAATCCATTTTACATATAAGCTTATCTACCTTTGTTCACATTTTTTGTAGAATCTCTTTTGATTTCTTTTCCTAAAGTTACTTAGATATTTCATTTCACTTTGTTTAAGTATTGGATTTCTCTTTTATTATATACATCATATGTATTTGTTGGTTAGCAGCTAGCAATCCATAATAATTTCTTTTTACACTTTTTTTAATAGAGTCTTTATCTCTTTTGTTTTACCTACTGTTTGCTTTTGTTTTATTTTACTTCTGATATATAATAAATATTATCTATAATTACTACTTTGGCGATGATTTTATTTAATTACTTTGGCTATAATTTTATTTATCCTTACTACAGGTTTTTATAAAATTACCTTTTTTAGTCTAATCGTTGCGAAATGTATAAATTTAAGCTTATAAATACTATAAATTATAATCAAGAAATTTAAACTAATACCTTACATGTTTAAATATATATTTCTTTTTAATCTTATCTAGTCTAATAAGATAGTTAAAATAGTAGCTATAAATACCTGAAAATAAATAACACAATTTTATTATTTATTAATATATATATATGTCTTTATATCTCAGTAATTTGGTTCAGCTGTAGTTTGTCTGCTTTCAATTTTAAGAGCATTTTTACCTAACTCAAACACGAAACCTAGGGTTAACACTAAGAAAAATATTAACATAACTATTAAACCATATATCCCATTAGTATATCCGCTTACTACATAAGGGTATACCAGTAATATTTCTAAGTCAAATAATAAAAATAATAGTGCAAATATAAAAAAGGATATACTAAACTGTGTTCTATTTTGACCTAAGAAAGAATGAAATCCACATTCGAAGGCACTGTTTTTTTCTTGATAAGGGTTATGGGGAGATAATAAAAGATTTATACCTAAGAGAATTAAAGCTAATAAAGGAATAAACAGAAAAAAAAAGGTTAGACTTGACATAGGTTCTTATAATATAATTAAGCTAAATTTTAGGATATTGATCATATTGTCTCATTTTTGTGTCAAATAACGCTTAAATTTTAATAATTTAAGTGAAAGGTTTGTATTATAGAAATAATACAGGGTTTAAATATGTTATTTTTTTTGCCTCTAATGCATATTATATAGAGCTGGCTGAGTGAGAGATTAAGGATAATAAATCACATAAATTTAAAAGTTCATCCGGTATTAATATAAATAATACAATACCTAAATTTAGAATACTTAATGTAATAGAAAATACATTAGATAAAGAAATATCTACGTAAACGTAGGATTTTTTATACTCTGCGCTTTCGAAATATATAGTTTTTATGATATTTAAGTAATAAACTGCACCTATAACACTAGTCAACACAGCAACCAGAACTAATAATATTTTTCCATTATCTAAAGCAGTGGTTAATACCATTAATTTACCAAAGAATCCCACTAAAGGAGGTAAACCTATAAAGGAAAACATCGTTATAACCAAAAACAAGGATAAGATAGGATTAATTAAAAAATAACCTTTCAACTGATTTATTAATTGAATGGGGCTATTATTTTTTTCCGGTAAATTATTATATTCTACTGTATTGGTATAATACAGATATAGATTAAAGCCCATAGCGATTATCAACATAAATACATTAAAATTGGTTAGTATATATTGGAATATATAGAATAAAAATGCTTGATAAGAATCAACAGTATGTACAATTAAAGCTAATAAGATAAAACCTATATGACTTATAGTACTATAAGCTAACAATCTTTTGATTCTAGCTTGGCTTAAACCTAAAATTGTACCAATTAATAACGAGAAAAAACAACTCATAGATAGACTTGTGGTTCAAGAGTATAATTGTGTACTAGAATAGAATAAAGAGCTAGTATAATGCACTAATTCCAGTAATAGTATTAATATCGCAATTTTACCCAAAATGGCTATAAAGGTTGTAACCACCGTTGGTACACCATCATATACATCAGGGGATCATCAATGGAAGGGTGCGGCCGCTATTTTGAATAATAAACCTACAGATATTAATAATAAACTATAGAAAAAGTATGTGTGATTATATCAGCTAGAATAGTAAACATATTTTTCAGAATGGGATACTATGGAGTATATACCGTCTAAATTAGTTAACCCAGAATTAGCATAAATTAAACCTATACCTAATAAAATAAAACATGAAGAAAGTCCTCCTAATAGAAAATATGTTAAAGCAGAACCGGTGGCTGATTCTGAGTTTCTATGTAAAGAAGATATAATATACAGACTAAAACTCTGTAATTCTATACATAAGTATATTGAACCTAAATCTCCACTTGATATTAATAATGTAGCTCCACTTACTGTAAATATTACAATAAGTGCAAATTCGATCAAAGTAAATTGTTCTGAGGTTTTATTTATTATACTTATGTACTGCTCTACTTTATTAAACAGAGTATTTAATAAAGAAACAGATTCTACTTGTTTTTTTCTAGGATAATAGGCTACTATACTTAATATTAATGTACTTATTATTAGTATAAATATCTGAAAACTTTGGGTTATAGATGTTATATTGAATAGTCCTCCGTATAAACTAACTCCTTTTTCTAAATAGGTTATGTAAAAACAATTGAAGGCAGAAAATGAGCTTAGCAACAATATTGTAAGACCCACCCTGTTGTATAATATTGTTGTATCAGATCTAAAAGTTAGACCGTTGTAATATAATAGTAAACACAAATGAGATAAAAGCATTTATTCAAGGAAATAACGAGTTAAGCCTCAAGGTATCTAGAGATTAGGTGCAACAATACTGTTATGCTTAAAATGTAAAGTCCTTTAAATTGTTTAATTTAAGTCTAAGATATATAATCTGTATATAAAAAGCAATAAATAAGAAAAGGGGGTATTATTTACCTGGTTATTGTTGCTTATTTATATTTAGCAGAGGATTTTTTTTTACGTCTCAGGTTATAAGGATTAGATCGACGTCATTTAAAAAGATAGTGCTCTATGCAATACCCCCCTATGATTTATATAACATAAAAGCGTAAAAAGTTTTATGTCCCCCCTAATTGCATTTATATTCTATTATAAACTCCAAGTTTTGTAAGATTGAGATTAAAAATAAAGAGATTTTTATGTTAATTTTTTATTATAACTACTCCTTTTAAAGTTTGTCCTTTTCACTTTTAAAGTCGAAAAATTTATATATTTTGTGATTAATTAGTGTTTAAAAACGACAGTTCTGTGGGAGAGCGATTAATAGTTTAAACCGGCTAAAAGTAATAAACGAATTTAATCTCCAATCTGGGTCCAAGGAATAGTCAACTAAATAACCTGTGACTAGCAGGCAAACACTATAGAGAAGAATAAGATAAATAAAAGTGAATCAACCCTAAGACGTTTCTCCCTGTATGAAGAAACGAGAGGTAAACTCTGTATTCAACCTAAACTGAAAAAAAATCCAGTTCTTACCTTCATAGGGAGAGAACAAAAAATTGGTAGCGTGTTATACTCCCCTTTTTTAATAGGCCTTTCTTCTTTGTGATTTAAATTAGAAAAATTGTGTTTAATACTAATACACAAATATAATCTAGTGTAACAATATAAAAATTAAATATAAGCTATTAAAATAAATATCATACTTGATTTTTGTAATATTATACCGGATGTTTATATACTCGCCTACTTATAAATAAAAAAAAAAATATTTGTCTTATGCATTGTCTGTTTGCTTAATTGTTATCAAAATAGATCCTACCATAGCCAGTAATAAAATGATAGAAGTAATTATTAATCACATAAAGTGACTTGTATACATAACGTTCCCTATAGATGTAATATCAGATACATCCATTAAATTACTATCTCAGGATATAGAAGACACATATGATATTTGCTTATCAGAGTTATAAAAGAATTCATTAATATAAGATTTACCACTTTGAGGTAAAATACCGCTAATAGGAGTATAGAAGTATAATAAAACCAATATAGCTAAAGGTATATTATTATTAGTATCTGAAACAAGTTCAGATACTCTTATATTTATAAGCATCAAGATGAATAAAAATAAGATAGACACTGCTCCCACATAAACAAGTAAATAAGATAAACCTAAAAATACGATAGTAATCATTATTAGGTACAGTGAGATATTAGAAAATAAAAAGATTAAAAATAAGACAGAGATGACAGGGTTTTTAGTAACTATAATTAGTATACCGAATATTACAGATAATACGGTTATAGCATCTAGAAATACTATGTTATAACCATTAAATTGATTGGTGATTTCATATAAGCCTTGCATAAATATTGAATTATAACTTTGGTTATAATAAACCGAAAATAATATAAAAGGTTACTTTACTTTTAGTTTAGTTTAAAATATTATATTTAACTAAAAGTTAGGTTTCTTATCTAACCTACCCTATTTTACAATTAAATACAACGATTAAGAACCTCAATAGTAAACAGATACGTATAAAAATAATCAGACTACATCAACAAAATGTCAGTATAATATCCCTGATTCAAAACCTAAATGATGATTTTCCGTTAAATGGTAAGCCAGTAGACGTCAAAATCCTACAGCTAAAAAGGCAGTACCTATCATTACGTGTATTCCATGGAATCCTGTTCCAAAGTAAAAACATGATGCATATGTACCATCAGATAAGGTAAATGAAGAAACAGTATATTCTACACCTTGGAGAGCCGTAAATATTACAGCTAAAATAATTGTATAAACTAACCCATATAAAGCTCCACTTCTATTTCTATTTATCAAAGAATGATGGCTATAGGTTACAGTTACACCAGAGGATAAGAGTAAAACAGTATTAAGTAGAGGAAGTTCAAATGGATTGATAGATTCGATACCTAAAGGAGGTCATTTGGCACCTAATTCTACGGTAGGTGATAATGCACTATGGAAAAAAGCTCAGAAGATGGCTAAAAAAAACAATGCTTCAGAGATAATAAAAAGACCTACCCCCATATTTAATCCTCTTTGCACAGCAAGCGTATGGTTACCTAGATAAGTTGCTTCGCTTATCACATCTCTAAATCATAAGGTCATGGAAGAAATTAAAGTTAATAAAGAAGTATATAAGAAAAAAATACTCATTAAAAAACTGTGGAAGGTCATCACGGCGGCTAATGTCAAACTAAACAAACTAAAACTAGTGTAAAGTGGTCAAGGACTGGGAGACACAAGATGGAGGGATGAGCCTGAAAATTACTTCTACTACTTAAACTCACACTTATTTAATTATATGTTTATAAAATTAAATTCCTTTATCCTATATAGTTAAATGATGTTTTAAAAATTGAAAGAAAATAACAATCCTGATACATTATAGTTTAGCCCATCCAAGATTATTGAAGGATAGATACCTAAAACTACGGTAAATATAACTAAGAGTAAGAGCATAGAATATTCTCTTTTATTCAAATCGGGTAAGTAAGTATCTCATTCTTTAAATATACCACCAAATATTATTCTGTTAAACATAAATATGGTATAAACTGCCGACAGTACAATAGAACTAGAAGCTAATATACCCGCCAAAGATAATCTTTCGAATATACCATAAAGAGACATAAATTCTCCTACGAAATTTAAAGTAAGGGGGGCACCACAATTACCTAAACATAGAATGAAAAATAATATAGAGAATATTGGCATTACCTGCGCTAGTCCTCCATAATAATTAATAGTTCTGGTTCCAGATCTATCATATAATATACCACCACCACTTATAAATAACCCCGAAGATACAAAACCATGAGCTAAACCTAGAAGAATACCACCTTGGATACCTTGAAGTACATTACTTAATATACCTGCAAAATACACTGCGGCATGTGAAACAGAAGAATAAGCTATTAATTCCTTAACATCAATTGTTCTTATCGTACTAAAACTCGCATATATTATAGTTATTACACATATTACAAATATTATGTGTGTATAGTAAATAAAGGCTTTAGGTACGAGAGGTAATATTAGTCTGAATACTCCATATAAACTTAGTTTTAACACTATGGCCGCTAAAATTACACTACCAGATAAAGGGGATTCTACATGGGCTTTTAATAATCATGAATTTAAAAAAATAACGGGTGTTTTTACGGCAAAGGCTATAAATATACCCATGAATAAAAATACTTGTGTTATATATGTATAATCTGTTTTATATATTATGGACATATCCGTACATCCTGTTAAAGATGAAACGGTTATTATAGATAATAGCATAAACAAAGAACCTAAAAATGTATACAAGAAGAAATAAAAACTAGCTCTTAATTTATCCGTTGACCCGAAGAATCCGATCAAAACAAACAAGGGAGCCAGTATACTTTCAAAAAAAATATAGAACATTAAAATATCTAAAACTGTATATATTAAAAGTAAAGCGGATTCTAGTAATAATATTATAACTAAGAAATATACAACGTTCGTTTGTATAGATTTTCAGTTACAGATTATAGAAATAGGAGCAATAAAAGCAGTTAACAAAACAAAGTAAATAGATAGGCCATCTAAACCTAAATAAAAGTCATAATGTCCCACTGTATATTGTTCTTGTACAAATTGGAAATTTTTACTACTATTGTCAAATAAAAATCATATCATTAAAGAAATAAATAAATTTACAACTGTTATATATAGAGCTGTCACTTTCATGGCTTTTGTGTTTCTAGATGAGTTTTCAGAAGTAAAAAATATAAAAAGTACGACTATTCCCACTAAAGGTAGTAATATAATAGAAATCAACATAAACTAAAATACGTAAAAATAAATCTCTTACAGCTAAACCCGTCACGCTTAGATTAAAGTAAGACTAGGCTTTTTTTTTTACTGAAGCAAAGGAGAGTAAAGAGCTCACTTAATTAAAAATTTTCAGAGCAGCCCAGATTAAGTTACCTGTGTATACCCTTCTGGTTTTACCCGTATTAAACAATAGGATCAAACTCTTCAATAGGAGAAATAGTATTTGATATATTTTACTTAGGGCTAGACCCCGTTTTTCTCACTAAGTGATTACCCTGAGTATATTTTAGTTTTAAAAATTCGTATTTGTGTATTACAAAAGAAGGGGGGTCTATGGTATGTTAAGCACGAACAATCCGCATATTACACTTAAAGATATAATAGCACGGGCCTTATCAAGAAAGCACAATAATAACCGCAAGCTTAAAGGGTAATTATTGAGCAATGTAATATAAGGGTACCTCATTTTTTTTTAAAGGAAATACCTAAGTATGTAGCAAAACCTACCGTCATAGCAAACCTTGGTACAAAAGTTTTTGTCGTAAGCGCTATTTCCCTGAAAAAAGAGTACAGATTTCTTCTACAGGTTGTTTTAATTTAGATTAAATTAATGCACTTTGTAAAGGTAATGAAGTGAAAGCATGAGGTTTAGGTGGACTGCTTAAAGCTCATTCCAATGAGCTATATGTTCTGTTTAGTAATGTTTGGAAGAAATCGCTAAAGTATTGTGGTGTATATCAAGGATCTTTACTTGTGGCTGTACCTTCTCTTAATTGAACATAAACAATATGTAAAAATAATACTGTAGCTACAACACTTATAAATGAACCAAAACTACTTACATAATTTCATCCTGCAAAAGCATCAGGGTAATCACTTATTCTTCTAGGCATACCTTGTAAACCTAAAAAATGTTGAGGGAAAAATGTAACATTAACACCTATAAACATTATAAAAAAGTGTACTTTACCCAATACTTGGTTATAATTCAGTCCGGTTATTTTTGGTATTCAGAAATATCATGCACTGAATAAGGCAAACACTGCACCCATACTTAATACATAATGGAAGTGAGCTACCACATAATATGTATCATGGAAAGCAATATCAAGTGAAGCATTCGCTAAAACTACTCCACTTAAACCTCCTATAGTGAACATAACTACAAAACCTAAAGCAAATAACATTGAAGGTGTTAAATGTAAAGAACCACCATAACTTGTAGCTAATCAACTGAATATTTTGATTCCTGTAGGTACTGCTATTATTAGCGTTGCAGCTGTGAAGTAAGCTCTTGTGTCTACGTCTAATCCTACACTATACATATGATGTGATCATACCACGAAACCTAAAACTCCTATAGACATCATAGCATAAACCATACCTAAGTAACCAAATACGCTTTTATTAGAACTAGCACTTATGGTTGTACTAATTATACCAAACCCGGGTATTATTAATATGTAAACCTCTGGATGACCAAAGAATCAGAAAAGATGTTGGTATAATATAGGGTCACCTCCTCCAGCTACTTCGAAGAATGATGTATTAAAATTACGATCTGTTAAAACCATTGTAATAGCACCAGCTAATACAGGTAAAGATAGTAATAATAAAACCGCTGTTATCACTACGGCTCATCCGAATAAAGCTAATTTGTGTAGTCTTATACCGGGGCTTCTCATATTCAATATTGTAGTAATGAAATTCATAGCACCTAGTAAACTACTTACACCTGAAAGATGTAAGGCGAAAATGGCTAAATCTACACTAGGTCCACTATGACTTTGCAATCCTGATAAAGGAGGGTAAAGTGTTCATCCTGTTCCTGCTCCATTCTCTATCATACCTGCAAATATAAATAATAAGAAACTTGGTATTAATAATCAGAAACTTATATTGTTTAATCTGGGAAATGCCATATCCGGACCTCCTACTAGTAAAGGTAATAAGAAATTACCAAATCCTCCTATTAAGGCAGGCATTACCATGAAAAATATCATCACTATAGCGTGAGCAGTTATAATTGCATTATACAATTGATTGTCTGCTATATATTGAACACCTGGTCCAGACAATTCTAGTCTAATTAAGACAGAAAACGCAGTACCGGCTAGTCCCGCAAAAAGAGCAAAGATTAAATATAATGTACCTATATCTTTAGCATTACTAGATAAGAATCATCTTTCTTTTCAGATTGTTATACTTCCTAGATCTAATACAGAGGATTGCATATGCAGATTTTTCTCAGGCTGACTTGTATCAAGCACAAGAAAAAAAAATGCATAAGGTTAACCCCAGATATACGGGGAATTTTTTTTTGCTTTTTTTATTAAAATTTACTGGTTACAAAAGAATACCTATTATATTGTTATTACCATATTTTTCCGTTTATCATTATATATCTTGTCTGTTCTTATTTTTACCCTAAAGTTTCTAAAATAATATCTTTCATATTATTTATTTTCCTACTTTATTTAGCTATATATAAAGCTTATTTTAAACACAATAGATATACAATAAATTAATAGCTTACTTATTTTTGTAGTTTTTAATTCTACATTGGATGTTTTATTATGGGATATCCAGGAAAAAGATTTATTATTTAGTATCCGGGAAGGGGTTTAATAATTGAATCTTTACACAAACTAGTGAAGTTCTAACCCATCTTTAATATAAGAAGAAGATAAAACTACAAAAACTTGTGCTTGGATAAAGGCAATACCTATTTCTAATCCAGAAAAGGCTATTATAAAAGTTAAAGGAACTAAACCTAAAAAGAAATAAATGAATCCTTTATTCATAATATTATAAGTAAACCCCGATAAAATATTAAGTAGCATATGACCACTTAATATATTAGCTGCTAATCTTAAACCTAAAGACACACTTCTAGAAAGATAAGAGATAAATTCAATTAATACTAATAAAGGTAATAAACCTAATGGACAACCAGAAGGTACCAATAAAGAAAAGAATTTAAGAGCGTGTATTTGGAAACCTAATATCGTTGCACCTATAACAATTGTAAAACTTAAGGAGAAAGTTAAAATAAAATGAGAAGTAGGTGCGAAGCTATAAGGTACCATACCGACTAGATTATTTATTAAAATATATATGAATAAAGCACTAATTAAAGGGAAAAACATTTGCCCTTTATTTGCATTTATTTGGTTAGTTACTATACTGAATACTGTAGCGTAAATAGATTCTACCGACAGTGATCAGTTATTAGGTGTAGATAAATCATAGTTTCTAGTTAATGTAAATAACATAAATACTATTAAACTAGCTATAGTTAAATATAAACCTATATTAGTTAAAGATAATTGAAAATTTCCCAATATATCTGCTTTTAAACTTATTAAATTTCTTATGGTAAATTGATCTAAAGGACTTGTAGTAAAAAAAGGAGATGTATTGTACATAACATTATTATAGTAAGGGTATCTTCATTATGTATATATTTTGTTTATTTTTTTCTTAAAAAGAATCTATATTATATAACTATTTTATAGTTAAATTTCACGGTATTAAATTAAAAAAATTATATCCAAGACAATGCTTTTTAAAGCTTTAACTTCCTATTTGGTCATATAATCAGTATAAGAATTTTCCTAAATTTACAGATTGGATAGATATAGGCATAGAACTGTGTAATATACCACATATTTCAGAACACTGACCAAAATATGTACCCTCTCTATTTAAATAAACAGAAGATTGGTTTAATCTACCAGGATAAGCATCACATTTTATACCTAAAGAAGGACAGGCATAAGAATGTATAACATCCGCTCCCCCTACTATAAATCTAGTGTGTGTTAATTCAGGTATGATAACTCTATTATCTACTTCTAACATTCTTAATTTACCTATTTCCAAATCACTTTCTGGTACTATATAAGAATCAAATTCTACAAATTCTTCATCCTTATTTGTAAAATCAGGGTATTGGTAACTTCAATATCATTGATGACCTTCTCCGTATATAACTAATGAAGGATCTATAACCTCATCCATTAGATATAGTAATTTAAAGGAAGGAAAGGCTATTAATACCAGAATTAAGGCCGGTGTTATGGTTCAGATTAATTCTACTAAAGTTCCATGGTTAACATATTTGTTAGATATAGATGCTTTATTGTAGTTTATTATTATAGATAACATTACTCAACTTACCGCAAATAGTACAATAGCGAGGTAAAACATTATATTATTGTGCAGTTCTTCTAATCCTTCCATTTGTGGTGTAGCATTGTCTTGGAAAAATAAACCTCAAGGCTCTGGAGCATCATTTTTAATTATATGTGAATACCCATTTTGTAATAAAAATTTTAGCGTATGCATGTGAGACTAACTAGATATATAATAGATTTGGACCAATAGAAATGAACTCTTTACCTTAATGAATTTAATCAAAGCTAAATATATACAAAAACAAACAAAACATATTATTTTTTTTATTATAGTATATAAATAAACCAAGTAAAAACAACAAAAATAATATAGAACCCCCCTTCTTGTAAAAATGAAGAGTATCATGACAGAGTCATATGTTTCTGCCTTGCAAACCATCCACGCAAGAATGAGTAGAGTTAGTTTTATTTTAATTATGGGATTATATATGTGTTTAGGTCTTTTTTTACATCTTTAGAACTTTGAGGGAGGTCCTACTTAATATTCTCGCGGATCATATCTTCTAAACGGGCATGTAATTAGCACTTTTTTTGTGTGCATATTCCGGGTTAGCTAAATCAACTAAACTGTTTTCTAATAAAGTAACAAAAGGGAAAACAAATAAGAAATAAGCAAAATATAAGAATGTACATATTTGCCCTAATTCTATGAAAGGTGTTTCAACGTGTTTTGCACCTAATTGCATTAAAATTAAGAAATTTATAACAAATGCTCAGAAAGCTATTTTACTTAACGGTCTGAATTGCATACCTCTTAGTTTAGATAAATCAGCAAAAGGTAGAGTTAATAAAGTTAGGATCGCAGCAAACATTGCTATTACACCTAATAATTTGTTAGGTATAGATCTTAATATAGCATAAAAAGGTAAAAGGTATCACTCCGGTACTATAGCGGGTGGTGTTTGCATTGGGTTAGCCACTACATAATTTTCGCTATCTCCTAATACATTAGGCATAAAGAATACAAATAAGGATAACCCTATTATAAATAAAAAGATTGTAATTAAATCTTTAAATATAAAATAAGGTGCGAAAGGTAATCTATCATAGTTTCCTGATACCCCTAATGGATTTCCTGATCCACTTGTGTCATGTAAGGCAATTAAATGCATCAGGGCTAAGGCTGCTAATACAAAGGGTAATACAAAATGCAATGCAAAGAATCTATTTAATGTCGCATTATTAACCGAGAAACCTCCTCAGATAAATTCTACAATATCTTGACCTATTCATGGTATTGCACTCATTAAATTAGTTATAACTGTTGCTCCTCATAATGACATTTGCCCGTATGGCAATACATAACCTAAAAAAGCTGTGGCCATCATTAATATAAATATTACTGTTCCTATTGTTCAGGTTAATGTTCTTGGGGCTTTATACGATCCGTAATATAATCCTCTTCCTATGTGCAAGTACACTAAAAAGAAAAAGGCAGAGGCTGTATTTGAATGGAGGTATCTTATTAGTCATCCGTTGTTTACATCTCTCATTATGTGCTCTACGGAATCAAAGGCTTCGGTAACACTGGGTGTATAGTGCATTCCAAGGGTTACTCCCGTTATTATTTGTATTATTAAACAGAGAGCTAATAATGAACCAAAGTTTCACATATAGCTCAAATTAGATGGTTGCGGTGAATCTATTAAGTAACCGTTAACCAATTTTAGTAAAGGATGGCTTTTAAGGATTCTCATTTTTTTTTTAATGTATAAATTTTGTTGTTATTCAGTCATTTTTTTTTTATTATTGGTTATTTATATTAGTCCCTTCCGGGCTTAATCTGATTGGAAGAATTATAAATAAAAAGATTGTAGCCCAAAGCTTTTAGTTGTTATTGTATAGCTAATCATACAACTATACTCTAATGTGTTTGTTTAAATATTTGTTTCTAATAAAATGCACTATATTAAAGAAAGGCCTAGTGAATATTTAAAGACACCATAGCATAAAATCGATTTAATCTTGCATATCTTAATAAAGCAAATATCATTAAAAATTTTTTGATCGTTAACGTTTTTAAACAAAAACTGGTCTAAGATTCTTATCCGATAAAAATTGTTTTACCTTTTAAGAGTGATTATCTTCTGGTGAATTGTTATTTTCTAAAAAACTTTCTTTATATTTAAGCTTTTTTGGGTTATGCTCATAATCCAGAAAAGCTGTTGCCCTCATTAGTATAAATATTACTGTTCCTATTATTCAGGTTGATGTTTTTGGTGTTTTATATGATCCATAATATAACCCGCCGCCTAGGTTTGAATAAAGTTTTACAAAAATTAGTTTTAAATTCATACAGATAGAAATTACTATCTGCTCGGGGCACTTAGATTCGAACTAAGAAGATCCTTGACCCAAACAAGGCGCCCAACCATTAGGCTTTACCCCGTAAGGTTGTACTATTCTGTATACTAGGTATCAGAGAATATCCGATCCGAAGGGATGTGGCCATTCGATCAAATAAGTTTCAAGCTTATAATTATACCTTCCTTTTTTGTCCAAAGACATACGACAAAAATCTGCTTTAAGGGCACTTAGATTCGAACTAAGAAAGCTTTTACCCAAACAAACTATAATTTTTTCGGAAAAGAGATGACTTGAACATCTAGGTGCATAACACAATATTTAGCAAATATCTCGCCTTACCTATGGCAACTTTTCCTATTTTTTTTTTTCAGTGTTTTTTTTATTTATTATTAATTATGTTATAATTTTTTTGTGTTACTAGTTGTTTATATTAAAGGTTTACTGTAGACTAGACAGCCTTTAGCCCTTTACTTGCTTAGTCTCATTTAAAGGTTTTACATCTTTAGATGTACTTATTATAGAGTGTAAAATATATATTACTCATAACTAAATTTATTCTCCTATATTACAGAACTTTTCTCCTTGTCATGTATAACCTATCTATTCTTAAAAGTAATGCTACCTAATGTAATTTTATCTTACCTGTAAGGTAAGATTATACTAAAGAGCTATTTTATATAAAGGATAGCTTAATTTTAAATAAACTTTTACAAATATCCATCAAATACACAGAGAAAAATCTCTGTTCAGGGCACTTAGATTCGAGCTAAGAAGATACTTTACCCCGTAAGGTTGTACTATTCTGTATACTAGGTATCAGAGAATATCCGATTCGAACGGATGTGGCCATTCGACCAAATAAGTTTCAAGCTTATCACCTTAAACCACTCAGTCAATTCTCTTTGTTAAGGCACAAACCTACTTAATTTATTATAAACAATCTGTTCCAAACCTTTACTGTGATTCTTCCAAGACTTGAACTTAGATGACATCCTTATCAAGAACGCACTTTACCTATTAAGTTAAAGAACCTAGACAAGAGCATTCAGACTTGAACTGAAAACATGAAGGTTGAAGCTTCTTATTTTGCCAATTAAACTATACTCTTTTTTTGTCTTACTAAATATACTTTAAAGGCAACATGTTACGAGTTAGGCCGGCTTCGATCCGGCATCTTCTTCCTCGACAAGGAAGCATTCTACCAATTAAACCACTAACTCTGCGGCTAGTCGAAATCGAATCGACACACTTCGTGTGGAAGACGAACAGTCTACCATTAACTTATAGCCACTTTGTTAATTTTTACTTTTACATAAAAATTAACAGATAATAAACGAACCCCTTATTCATAATACTATAACTAAATACAAATAATATATTAAGTCGCCTTATCAGGGTATATTTTGGTTATTTCTTCTCAATAAGAAATTATATTATATAACTATTTTATAGTTAAATTTCACGGTATTAAATTAAAAAAAATTATATCCAAGACAAGGCTTTTTAAAGCTCTACATATTGGAAAAATCACGGGTAGACATTTGTGAAAATAGAAAAAAGGTAACCCTTTTTCTATATAATTACTACTTTGCTGTTAACCTAAACTACATAAAAATTAACAGATATTAGATTGAAGCCTAATACAACACAAGGTAATATAACGATGAATGCGATTATAATAGGCAGTAGTACAGTTCAACAATAAGACATAAGTTGATCAAAACGTATTCTAGGGAAAGATGCTCTTACTCATATAAAGGTGAATATCATGAAACAAGCTTTTAAACCTAAATTTAAACTTGTATTTAAACCTTCTACTAAAACTGTAATTATACTAATTTCATCTTGATTCATATCAATTAAATCCAATTTAATTATATCTAAATAACCACCTATATACAATACTGATGTAAATATACATATTAAAACTATACTAGCATATTCAGCTAAAAAAAAGAATACA
The DNA here is from genome assembly GCA_016801395.1 of Leptodermis oblonga. NCBI lineage: Eukaryota > Viridiplantae > Streptophyta > Magnoliopsida > Gentianales > Rubiaceae > Leptodermis > Leptodermis oblonga. The sequence goes on from VMRK01000553.1 coordinate 40,175, forward strand.
AAAATTGCAGCAGAATGTTCTGTCATAAATCCAGAGACCAATTCCGATTCTGCTTCAGCTAAATCAAAAGGAGCTCTATTAGTTTCTGCTATTGCACCTATGAAGAATATTATAAATATAGGGCATAAGGGAAATAAAAAATATACCGCTCTTTGAGCTTCTATGTTTCCGGTTAAATTTAAATTACCGGATAATAAAACTACTAGTAGAATAGCAGAACTTAATATTAATTCATAACTTATTAATTGTGCTGTACTACGTAGTGAACCCAAAAAGGCATATTTGGAGTTAGCCGATCAACCGGCTAATAAAATACCATATGTAGCCAGAGAGGATACCGCTAACATATATAGTATACCTAAGGGCATATCCCCTATAGTTAACCCAGGTCCATACGGTACTACGGCATAACCTAAAAGAGAAAAGATTAAAGTGATCAAAGGACCTAAGAAAAATAAAGCCAAATTGGCTTGAGTAGGAGATATACATTCTTTTAATAAAAGTTTTAACGCGTCAGCAAACGCTTGCAAGAGACCATAATATCCTACAATATTTGGTCCTAGTCTTCTTTGCATGCTGGCCATCGTTTTTCTTTCTGCCACGGTCGTGAATGCTACTATTAAAAGGGCTGGTACCACTACTAATATTACTTGTATAATAGATAAAAAAGTTTGCATTTTTGTTGATATCTAGATTTAAAGGGTTTTCGCTTTTTATAACGAATCAAACGTTGTTTAAGCCTAATGAACCTTCAAAAAAAAGACCAAAAATATAAGACATGCAAGTCTAACCTAATAAAGTAATAATTAGTACTAATCCTCCGGATCCATGTAACTAGGTTGTTCTAGATTTGGATTAGCATAATCATCTATGAGTGATGTTTTTTCTTTTACAGTTGTATCTTTCTGCGCGGTTTCAACAGAATTTTTAGATGTAGTATCTGCAGAGGCTACATCTGGATTACTAGATGTATTTAGCTTCATGGCTACTTCTTTTTCCATAGCTTTTTCTATATTATCAGCTAATATTTTATGCTGTTTAAGCAATTGATTATGTTTTTCCAGATCGTCTAAGGTTGCTTGATCTAATTTTACTCCATCTTTAATTAAATAATCTCCTACTCTACTCTGCATTCCAGCAAGAACACTTACTTTTTGTTGATCGAAACCAAAAATCATGGAGTCCCTGTAAGGACTCTCAATAGCCTATCACACATCTATCTGTTAGTAGTATGTCAATGCTATCCGTTACGACGTATTGTTGCTGTATCTTACCTTGAGTCGCATGACTTGCTTTAGGTATAAGAGAAGTATAACGAGTTATTAAATTATTAGTAATTGTATGTAGTTCCGACCTGTTTTCCTCAAACGCCTTTTCCATTGTTTGAAGTTTTTCTTGTTCCGATGTAATAGTATTTTGTGATGTATTTAATTGTTTTTTATCCATTTTTTTTTTATATTTAATTTTGTTGTTATTCGGTTATTTATATTAGTCCCTTCCTGGCTTGATATTATTAGAAGAGTTATAAATAAAAAGATTGTAGCCCAAAGCTTTTAGTTGTTATTTTGTTAATTTTTTGATTATTATTGTTATCCAAGGTTGTTTAAAATATAATAGAATATTATTCTATTGCGGATAAACAATAATTTATTAAGGGTGTATAAGAAAGAAAACTTTATCTACGTACCTGTATAGAAGAATCGCTCGACGAAGATTGGCTTAAAGGACTGGTTACTATTAATATGGCTATTAATATAACAAATATATTAAACACATCAAATTTATCCATATTAATGTAAGATATCAATCCTATAACAATATAAAGAGCATAATGCGTTACAATACCTGTAGATAAAGAATTAATTCTTTCACTTAAACTAGTAAAAAATTCTTCTAACCCATAAGGTCCCACACGTTCCACGGCTCCTTTATCTAAAACTTTAGTAGTTTGCCCACCTAAATTTAAAACAACGCCAGATATATATCTGTTATAGTACATTTCCAGCAAAAATCTCTGATTTAAAAAACTAAAGATACTGTAACCTAATCTAGATTGTTTAAATTTAACAAGTAAATGAGGTTTAAATTCCGTGAAAAACACAGATACTATCGTCAAAGATATAGTAAAAAACAAAGGTAATAATTTATAAAAAGTATCTACGGCAAATTCAGTATCTAATAATATTTCATGATGGGGGTGAATGAAAAGAGCATTATCCGAGAAAAAATCTGAACCTAAACCTATAAAGATATCTTTAGTTACGTAACCAAAAAATATAGAAAATATCGCTAATATAATTAATGGTGCACTCATAAAAATATCTCCCTCATGTGCCGATTTGTTCGATGTATAATTAACTAAAGAACCATTAGGATTGGTTAAAAATGTTAAATATAAAACCTTTACGGAATACAGGGTAGTAAACATTGCTCCGATAGTTGCAATAAAACACTGTAATACTAGATGAATTATATTACCATAAGCAGCTTCGAGAATAAAATCTTTGGAATAGAAACCAGTCATAAAGGGGAAAGCGACTAAACTAAGAGAAGCCGCAAGCATTAATGAATAAGTTAAAGGAAGATATGAAATCAACCCACCATATTTCCTAAAATCTTGATTATCCGCCACAGCGTGTATTACAGCACCTGCACATAGAAATAGTAAACCTTTATAAAAGGCATGGTTTATAAGATGGAATAGAGCTATAGTATAAGAAGATAAACCGATGGCGATAACCATCATACCTAATTGACTCATAGTACTATATGCAATAACCTTTTTGATATCTTGTTGAAATAATCCGATAAGAGAACTAAATACAGTAGTAATGGCCCCTACTCATAAACAAATAAGTAAAACAGTGGAACTATATTCTATTAAAGGAGAAGCTCTCATTAATAAATAAACTCCCGCCGTAACCATTGTAGCCGCATGGATTAAAGCAGATACCGGAGTAGGACCTTCCATAGCCATAGGTAATCATACATGTAAACCAATTTGTGAACTTTTAGCCATAGCACCAATTAACAAACATATACCAATAAACAAAATAATACTTTCACTAAAAAAAGGTGAAAGTGAAAACACAGTCATGTAATCTAAATTACCAAAAGATCATAAGATGGCAAACATACCTACGGTTAATACATAATCCCCTACTCTATTTGTAAAAAAGGCAGCTAAAGAACTTTGATTTGCAGCTATTCTAGTAAATCAAAAACTTACTAATAAATAAGAACAACCCCCACACCTTCTCACCCTACAAACATAACTAAAAAATTATTACCTGTTACCAGAATTATCATCATGAAAGTGAATAAACTTAAATAACTGAAAAATCTTTGATTATGTGGATCGTGGCTCATATAACCTATAGAATATACATGAACTAAAGATGATATAATTAAAACAGGGATTAACATAGATACTGTTAATGAATCAAAATTAAATGCTCAATTAACATTTAAATATTCTGAGTCAATTCATCTAAACAAAAGTGTTTTCATAAAATTGTGATTTAAACCTACTTCAATAAAACCTATTATAGCTAAAAAGGTAGTAAGAAATATACATGTACATGTTATTAATTGCGATCCGCTAACCCCGATTTTTCTACCAAAAAAACCGGAAAATATTGATCCAAGTATTGGTAATCCTAATAAAGCTAAATACATTATCTATTTTCAATAGCTATAGACCCTCGCAATCTATAAAAAGCTACTAACAAGCCTAGACCTATCGCAGATTCCGCTCCCGCAATTGCTATTATATATACGGAAAATGTTTGACCCAATATATCGTCAAAATTTACCGAGCTTAATAAAATTAAAAATGTTATGGATAAAAGCATTATTTCTATAGAAATAAGCATCAATATTATATTTTTTTTATTTAAAACAAAACCTAATGTTCCGATTAGAAATAAAATTAGTGATAATCTCAAGCTTTTTTTTTTACTGATTAATTATGTTAAAAAAAAAGCTTTCTTATTCAGGACTCGAACCTACATCGGAATATTAGAAGTATTCTGCTTTACCATTAAGCTAATAAGAAGTAGGAAGAAAAGGAATCGAACCTTCGTTAGCAGAATGCTATTGAGTTTACAGCTCAACCCGTAAACCAACAAACGGGCCCTTCCTTTATACTAGTAAATTTTAAGGGTAAATACTTTGAATTGAACAAAGATCTACTATGCCACAAATAGGGGTTTTACCTTTAAACTATATCTACCTGTCTTGTTATTAAATTATGCTACATATAATAATAAGAAAGCCATCATTAAGGCGAATAATCCTGTAGCTTCTGAGAAAGCAAATCCCAGTATAGCGTATGAGAATAATTGTCCTCTTAATGAAGGATTTCTAGAAACACCTATTATTAATGCACCAAATACTACACCTATTCCCACACCGGCTCCAATTAAACCTGTTGTAGCTAAACCTGTACCTATTATTTTTGCGGCTTGTATCATTTTTATTATTTATCGTAACCACTCTACAGGTATTACCTTCCGTATCTCGTTTTTTGCTCTCCAATTTTTATTACTTACTAAATATATCTTGTAGTTTTTTTGCAAAGGATTTTTATATAAAGTTAGAGTGTATCGAACACCCACCTAAGCTCATTTGGTCGCTGGCTCTCCCAATTAAGCTATAACTTTTCAATTGAATATTTAAATATAATAAATAACTTATTATTTAAGCTAATTTAATCTAAAAATTTTTGTGGTTATATATAAGAAAGTTCTTGTTTTTCTCGCATATCTTAATAAAGCAAATATCTTTTTTTGTCCGATACAATACAGCTGTATATTATTTGTTTTCTACTTAAAAAAAAATTTTTTACATTTTGTTATTGATTAATAGCACATATTCAATCTGCAGTTTACTTTCCTTATGGGACGCTCGTTATATAACACACGATATAAAGTATTTAATATATTATTTAAAGAGTATTTATGTGTAAACGGCTTTAAATGTTCTAACAAATCTAGGTAGAATATATTTAGAAAACAAAAATATTATTGTTGTTAGTAAGAGAAGTTAAATATTACTTGGTTAACAAAGAAAAAGGGTATTAATTGTGGCATTATTATTTATATTTCGGCTAT